>PVJS01000137.1:0-26768 GCA_004027185.1 Glis glis | reverse complement strand
CGCCTCCCAAAGTACTGGGATTACAAGCATGCGCCACCACCCCCAGGCCAGTTGCTCTTTGTTATTTTTTTTTTTTCTCATCCGGCAGTTACCTCCGAGGAGCCCAACATGTGCCAGATTTTTTTTTTTCTACCAGGGACTAGAAGTGCGGAGATTAAAAGATGGCCACACGCAGTGATGAGATGCTGACCACCTCCCAGGGTGCGTGCTGAGTACATTCCATGCGCTCCTTCACAGTAGCCTAGGGGGCAGGGGCTGGTGCTGTCTCCCCCGCTTGATGCGCAAGTTAGGACAGAGAGGGCAAGTCCCACACCTAGTAAGTGGCAGAACTGGGATTAGAGCTCCAGCAATCTTGCTACACTCACTCTCCGGCACCACTTTGGTCACAAAGGTCTTGCTATTTAAGCAATTGTTGTGGACCCCTGCTGCCCCTTAGAACCACCTGGAGAGCTGGCAGAGATCCCCGGGCTCACTGACACTCATATACCGCAGTGAGAATGCAGAATGGCACAACCAGCCACCTTGGCAAAACAGTTGGGCAGTTTCTTAAAAATTTAAACATACACCTACTCCGTGATCCAGTCATTCCACTCCCAGGTGTAATGTCCCCCCTCCAAATAAAACCCGTAGCAGCTTGTAGGAACCCGATGCTGGAAATAATGCAAATGTCCATCAACAGGTGGGTGAATAACCAGACTGGGGTATGTCCACTCAGTGGAATACTACTCAACAGTAAAAAAGAATGATCAACACACACAATAGCATGGTTGAATCTCAGACGAATCATCCTAAGTGGGAAGAAGCCAGACAACCAAAAAGTCCATACTATATGATCCCATTCATATAACATTCTAGAAATTGCAAGCTAATTGAGAGCAATGGAGAGTGGATCCCCTGGGGAGGGGAGGTGGGTAGAGAGGAATGAAGGGAGAGACTACAGGGGATCACAGGAAGAGTCCCAGGGGTGACTGATGGATGCCTTCATCATCTTGGTTGTGATGATGGCTTAGGAGGAATGTACCTATGCTAAAATTTATTGGTGTATGCTTTAAGTACGTGTGGTTTCTTCTATGTCAATTATAACTCCAAAGAGATTGTAAGGAAAGAAAAAACTCCCCATGGTTGGATCTCATCTCAGATCAAATAAAACAGTTGTTAGGAGTAAAACTTGGGCATCAGTACTTCTAAGTCTCCCCAGAGATGTCAGTGGGCTGTCAGGCCGTAGAACTGCCAATGTGGTGGGGAGGTATTGATAGATGATGGGGTTTCAGGCTGGCTGAGAGGCTCCATAAAGGCTTTAAGGAGGAGTGTGGCATGACCAGGATTTCACTTAATAGGGCCACTCTGAGAGCCAGGGTGAGAGGGCAGATTTTAGACTCAGTGTTTGACAGCAGGATTTGTGCTCTCACATGTGGTTCTTGTCCCTCCCTCCCTCCTTCCCTCCCTCTTTTCCTTCCTTCCCTTGTTCATGCCTGCATTCAGCAGCTGTTTACTGAGGGCCAAACGGGTGATAGACCCCACTCTAAGCACCAAGGATTGGAATGAATGAAACACACAGAAACCCCGTCCCTCCTGGAACTTACATTCTAGAGAAAACAAGAAATGTAAATACATGTCCTAGATGATATGTTAGAGGCTCAGAGAGTTTATGAAGAAAAAGGAAGCGGGAGCAGAGATGGAGAGAGAGAGAGGCCTACGGGTGGGGCTTGCGATGTGAAGCAGGGTGATCAGGGACCATCTCACGATGGAGCTGGCATTGTGAGGGTGCGAACCTTGCTGATCTGTGGGAGGAAGATCGGTCCGGGCAGAGGGGAGTGCTGGTGCAAAGGCACTGAGGCAGGAGCTCTGCAGGGGAGCAGGGAGAGGAAAGAGGGGGAACAGTTTGGGTGGGGCCTTGCAGGTGGTGGAAAGGACTTTGGCATTTCCTCCGAGTGAGAGGGAAACTTTTGCAGCATTTGAGCAAAGAACTAATAATAAATCTATTCCCATGGGTTCGTTTGCAAATCAGATGTTTGTCAAGTGAATCCTGCTTACACTCCCCTCCGAGAACTCAGGCCGACCTCAGCTCTGGCATGCAATGGCAGCATCCCACAGCGCAGGTGCGTCCGCACAGGCTTGACGTGTGCTTTTCCCACATCAAATCTTAATGCGACTCCTGGAACCCCAAGCCCTTCTGTGTGAGAGCACAAACCCCTCAAATCGCAACACTGCCCACATACAAAGCCTGTTCCTCCTCCCCAGGGGCTGCTTCCAGGCGAGTCCGCTCACGCTCATTAAAAGTGGATGAAGCCTGAAAAGGGGGTTGGCGTGTGCAGGAAGACATGGGTTGTGAGTGAGGCTGCCTGGCCCTGCAGTCAGAGCTTGGAACAAAGGATCCTGAGCCTCTTCTCTCTAGCCACGTGAACTTGCTGGAATGATTTCCATTCCGTTGGGCCTAAGCAGCTACCATCCCATTCATTAAGTCCTTACAAGGTACCAGGGTTTGTGATAGTGGTTTGTAAAGATCTAGCTCACTTAATCATCTCAAAGTCCCTGAGTCTTAATAACTCCCATTTCCCACAGATGAGGCACCTGAGGATCAGAAAGGTACAGTGTATTTCCTGAAGTTGCACAGCTACAGTAGACCCTGAGGTCTCTCTGACTCCAAAGCTGTATTTGGAACCTCTGGGTGATATTGTCACCCTCTCTAAGTTGTCACTGAGACGCTGGCATCCATTGCCTTCCAAATGGGACAGAGCACATGAGGTCAGGAGACCCCATTCCCAGTGAGTACAACTTTCTAGCCGCCAATGGCATAACAAGACCCTGGACATGGGACTTCCCAGTAGTTCCGTGGCAGGCTGTGGGGAAGGGGTGGAATTGGTTTGGGGTGAGTGGCCAGGCTGCCTGCCCTTGGGAGAGTGCCCTGCAACCTCAGCTAAAATCCCCAAACATCCCCTGATATACCTGCAGGTGATCTGGTACTGTGGGTGAGACCAGGTAGGGGGGCTCTCCAAACCGTGGGCACTCTGACCTTTGAATGTAAGACTCCAGACTGGGTATGGTGATGCATGCCTGTAATCCCAGTACTTGGGAGGCTGAGACAGGAGGATTGCAGGTTCAAGGTCAGCCTCAGCAATTTAGTGAGGCCCTCAGCAACTTAGACCCTATTTCAAGAAAAATAAAATAAAATGAGGCTGGGGGTTTAGCTCAGAGGTAGAATGCCTCTGGATTCAATCCCCAGTACCCCCTCCAAAAAAAAAAGAAAGTAAGACTCCAGCGACAGGGAGGGGATGGCAGGGGAGGGGCCGATGCTCTCCATCACATCAATGGACAGGACTTAGTTTCTGGTTCAGCACTGGCTGAGAACAGGAGAGAAAGGAAGGAAATGGGATCAGAAATCTGGCCTGAGGTTGTCTGGGCAAGTACAAGGCCCCCCAAAATGAAATGACAGATGTGGCCCATTTCAGATGCCCCCCTGCCATAGCCAGGCTCCCCAGATTGGTGTCTCTAATAACTCACTGATTTCAGAGTTGCCTTCAAACTAGGTTTGTCCCCAGTCAATGGGCACTTTCCAAAGATATCTAAGCGTAGAACTCTGCTGAACTCATCCTCCAGAGATCCTCTCAGCGGGGGGAGGAGATGTCTGATTCTGAGCTCGGCCCTGTTGGCAAATGAGAGTTTCTGTTTCCATGGGCAACACCCCTCCCCCTCCCGGGCTTCTGCTCCAGCACCCCTCGTTTTCCTGTAATTACTTCCCTACACATCTGTCTCGCCCACCAGACCACGAGCCCCTTGAAGGCAGGGCCTGTGTCTGATCCATGTCCCCTTTCCTGACGTCCCCGATGCCTGACAAGGCGACCCCGGAGTGTTATAAAATAAATTAATGTCTAATTAGGAAGGAACCCTTCCAGAGCACATCAAGGTTCCAAGCCAGCAGTCTGATGTCTGGAGAGTGGATCCGGCTCCGACAACTTCGTGTGTGGAATAATTGAGGGACACGGAGGCGGCAGGGACGTGGGCTTCCCCCAACCCCTGACAGATGAAAGGTGGTTTCCAACAGAGGAGATGAGGTCCAGGCCTCAGGATTCCTGGGTGGCTGGCCCGAGGAGGAGAGTGGCTGGGTCTGAGGAGTACTGCTGCAGGCCTAGGGGTATAGAGAGCATGGCCCTGGGAGCCCCGGGGATGGCGCAGGTAAGCGGGGGAGGGGGAGAGGCAGGCAGAGCCACCGCTGTGGGCCTGTCCGGCCTCTTGAGACCCAGAGCGTACCTGTCATCTGGGAATCAGGATTTGGAAAGAGGCCGACAGTTGTTAGCAGACGGGGTTTCATTTATTCATTTGACACTTGTCCACGTCACCTAGATCCAGCAGGGAGCAAGATCAAGTCTCTGCCTGTGTGGAGATACACTTCTAGTATGGAGAAGTCAGCAGGTAAGTCAGGCAAATAATCCCATTTCTGATTGGGATAGAAACTGGCAGAAACACAAGCAGGGCTAGGGAGAGAGGTGAGTTGAGTTATTGGGACAGGGGAATCTGGAGGGCTTCGTGGAGGTGCTGACACTGAGACAGAGACCTGAGTGGTGTGAACCCAGGAGCGGTGCAGACACCACAGGGGCCCTGGGCGGGGCTGAGCGTGTATGCGCCTGTGAGGAGCTGCCAAGGGAGCCAGGGCCACCAGGGGAGAGAAGGGGCACGGTGACCAACCTTGCTGCTCTGGCTTCCATGACGTGGGACTTTCTGTACTGAACCTGTCACATCCCACCAAAGGCTAACTGGGACTAAGTGGGTCACCTAGAGGTCAGGCAGGAGGACAGAGTGGGTGGGGCCAAAACCTGCCGGGACGCCTCTGAGGTCATGGCGGGGGGACTTTGTGTTTTCTTCTGTGTTTGATGGGAATGACAGACAGGGAGTCATGTTTGAGGAGTGCCTGCCGTGTGCCCCACACTGTGCGATCCAGCAAGGATGAGCTGCACGCAACCCCTGCCCTTGTGGGATGGAGGGCTTTTGTGTTCTCTCACATGGGCAGTTAAGCCAGTGGTGGCTGTGGGGACTTTTCTTTTTCATGCAATCAACAGGATGCCATTTCCAGGTGTGGTTTCACTGTGACCATAAGGGAAGCACATGTTATCTGATCTTATATGATGACAACAGCCAAGGACATCCTGAAAATCAACCCTGGCTCATTTTTTCTGGGCTGCTATGTTGGAAGGTCAAGGGCAGCAAAGGGCTCAGGGCAGGTGGGCAGTTACAACACAACATGGTGAGGGCCACGGTAGCTATGGGCAGGCAGGTGTGATGGCCCAGTAGTAAACGTCTATGCACGCTGGCTGTATCAGCTTCCTACTGCTGTGTAACAAATTGACACATAGCTCAAAATACATTTATTATCTTGCGGTTCCATGGGTCAGAAGTCTTGACCAGCTTGGCTGGGTCCTCTACTGAGGGTATTACAAAGCTGTAATTCAAAAGTCCGTGGAGGCCGGGCATGGTGGTGCAAGGTTGTAATCCCAGTACTTGGGAGGCTGAGATCAGAGGATCTGGGTTCGCGGCCAGCCTCAGCTACTTAGTGAGGCCCTCTGCAACTTAGTGAGACCCTGTTTCAAAATAAAGAGTAAAAACTAGGGCTGGGGGTGGAGTTTGGAGGTAGAATGCCCCTGGGTTCAATCCCCAGTACCACACACAAAAAAAAAAGTCCGTGGAGGCTGGGGTCTTATCAGAGACTTGAGGACCTCTCTCCAGCCCATGGGACTGTTGGCCGGATTCGTTCCTTGCAGCTATAGAATCATGGTGGCTTGCTTCCTCAAAGGCAGCAGACTCTCTGCTGCTTCAAGTCTCTGACCTTTAAACCCCCAGGGCTGAGCTGATTAGGTCAGGCCCACCAGCGGTAATTTCCCTTCGGATTAATCAAAGTCAGCCAATTGGGGGCCCAAATTACATCTCAAAAGAATCCCATCACCTTTGCCATATAACTTTACCCAATCATGAGAGTGACATCCCATTATATCCATGGCTGCCACCCACACTCAAGGGGTGGGATCAAAGAGTGGGACTCCTGGGGGCCATCTTTGAATTCTGCTGCTTTTCACACAACACATACCAACTCATCTAGAACAATCCTACAGGATATATACTATTGTCATCCTCATTTGACAAGTGATGAAACTGAGGCATAGAGAGAGAGAGAGAGAAAGTAATAAGCTCATGGTCCCACAGCCAAGATGACCCAGGGCTTTGTGAAAGCCCAGCCTCACGGAGCGAGGATCCCGCGCAGGCAGGAGAGGAGGAGGGGAGAGGAGCCCGCCAAGTTTCTCGCTGCTGTTTCATACAGCGTTGTCATGGAAACACTGCACGAAGCATCACTTAAAGAGCTGTTTGATTATTTTTTCGGGGTAGAATCTGCAGGCACAGAGCAGCAGCGCAAACACACGCACACGCCGCGGCTGAGTTAAAAGGTCCAGTGGCGGCACCAGACAGGATATCTGGTAGGCCCAGTGATGGAGGAATGTGCTCATTGGCAGGATCAGCATCCTGGTCGTTGTCCCTTCCCCAGGGAACCCAGGCCCGGTAAGCAGTCAGGTCCTGATGGCGGCTGTGCTCAGTCTACAGTGACAGTGTCCTAGAGGGCACCTCTCTCAGCTGCCCACCTGGCGCCAGCCCTACCCTTCCTGGACCATCTCCCATCAGCAATCTTGGTGCCTTTGCCCAAAGGGAGCGAGGAATGGGACAGAGTAGGATTCATGGAAGTTAAGCCTGGACCCACAGACCCATGAGGACCCTAATCTGCTCATTCATGTTCCCCCCAATGAAAGTCTGGGAGAAAGCCTGGGACTTCATGATCTTGTCCCACATCTTAAGGCCAGGGCTGGCCTTGCAGATGGACAAGGTAATAATTAGGGCATCACAATGAGGGTCAGGACGGCCCTCCAGTGTGCCTGAGGGGCGGGCCCATGCAAAGTGCTCCATCTACCTTGTGTCTAATTGATCATGCGTCTGCTCACCCAACAAATACGACTGAGCCCTGACTCTGACAGGCCCTGGGTATGCATAAGGGAATGGGTTAGATGGGGCCTTGCTCACACGGAGCTTACATTCTAGTGGGGGCAGATAGATGATAAACGAAAGGGGAAACAGACAATTGTGAAAAGTCCACAGGAAGAACCAGCATAGAACAGCATAGTTAGGATCTGTGGGCTCTTCGCTGTTCTGTGGAGCAGGGAGGCCTCTCAGAGGAGCTGCTAGGTAAGGAGACATCTGGATAAAATCTGTTCCAAGGGAAGGGTAGAGCTAGTGCAAAGGCCTTGAGGTAGGAACTGCCTTGGCCAGCCTAAGGAACAGAAAGAAGGGCCCCTGGAGTCATAGCATGGTGAGTAAGGACCAGAGGGTGCTGTTAGAGGTTGACCAAGTGGACTCTAGTCTGGGTAAGGAGGATGGGTTTTATTTGAAGGGACATGAGAAGTCTTTGAAGGGTTTTCGGCAGGGAAGAGACATGCTTTACCGGTGTTATAAAATATCACCGGCTGCTGTGTGAAGAATGGCTGTGCAGCAGTGAGCATCGATCAGGGAGTCCAGTGCATAGACCTTTGCAGATAACAGGTGAAGGATGAGGGTGGCTTGGGCCATGGCAGCAGCACAGGAACTGGAGAGCAGCGGGTGGAGTCAGGCATGAGCAAGGCTAGCTTACAAGGATGGCTCAGGCCTGAGAGAACAGAGAAGAAAGGATTCTGGAGTATTCTAGGATTTTGGTCTGAGCGATGGAGTAGACAGAGAGGCCATCCTTGCAGCCACCCTGGGGTGTATTGTTAGCTGCATTGTATAACTTTAAAAGCAGGCTCACCGCGGCCCGACTCCTGCTACAATGTGGATGAGGAAGACACGGTGCCGAGTGAAAGACGCGTCACAAAAGGACAAGTGCCTTGTGATTCCACTCAAAGAAGATCCTCAGAGCAGCCAAGTTGAAGGATGAGGCAGAGCGGTGACTGACAGGGACTGGCGAGGGGGATGGGAGTTGGTGTGGAGTTTCAGATCTGCAAAGGGAAACCAGTTCTGGGGATGATGGTGGTTATAGTAGCATGACTATGTAAATATACAGGGTGCACCAAACCCTGCACTCAAAAATTGTTTCAAAGGTGGGCACAGTGGCACACGCCTATAATCCTGGCACTTGGGAGGCTGAGACAGGAGGATCACAGGTTTGAGGCCAGCCTCAACAATTTAGCCAGACCCTCAGCAACTTAGCAAGACCCTGTTTCAAAATTTCTTTAAAAATGTCTGGGAGTGTAGCTCGGAGGTAGAATGCTCCTGGGTTCAATCCCCAGTACCAAAAGAAAAAAAATCAGGTTACAATGGTAAACTTCATATTGCATGAATTTTACCATACTTAACCAAAACAAGTCGAGGATCTCACAGCTGTTAAGGGGCCACATCAGTTTTGAGCTGAGCCCAGAAAATTCAACCTGGCTCTGTTCAGGAGCACAGGGCCCCAGCCTGGCTGTGAGCCCACCCACTGCACTGGCACCGGGGTGGGGAGCAGCCCCACCTTACATGGGTGTGGGCACCAAGCTTGGACACCAGCCCCAGGTGTGGCAAGTTTGCCATCTGAGGGTGGATACTTGACCCAAGAGGAACAACAGATGGTAGACCAAGCCTCGCCTCTTTGTTTTGTCTAATAGTGTCGACATATACAAAGCAACGCATAGGAATGATGGCTACGCTGACGATGGTGATAACGATGACAGTCAGCTCCCACACCTTAGCATGTCTGCCAGTCCCCGGACACATAACATTTTATCAGTCCTCACCATAACCCTCCGAGGCAAGTGCTTCCGTTATCCCCATCCCACAGATGAGAATACTGAGGCCACATGAGGTTCAGAGGCTTGAGCACGCTGCCCCCAGGCTAAGTGGGTGTGAACATTCAATGCTGGGCCTGTTTGTCTGCAGAGCCTCTGAGCCTTTCCAGTAACTGCCCAGGTTAAATGAGGAGACTAATTAAGAGGGCACGACAGCGCTTGCTCCTTGGTGTTCCATTTTTGGGGCCAACTTGAAGGGACACCGAGTGATTATTTCCTGGAACGAGCATCCTCTGCACAGGCCCCCGGATGCTCCGCACTCAGCCTCCCGCGTGGAAGCTGACACCGCACTTGCCTGGCGACAAGTCACAACAAAGCTCGGCACACTCCTGCCCCGCCCCACTCAGGCGGCACCTCGCGGGAGAAATAAGATAAAACAAAATCAAGCTGAGCTCCTAATTCACATTCCATCTCCGGCAGCTCCTTGATGACAAATAATTCTGGAATTGGAAATGAGGCAGGAGGGGGGCGGGTGGGGAGCCGGGCAGGGGGGCCCAGCGGCTTCACTGGGGGTCCTCCACTTCCTCCTTGGGGACAGGGCCACAGCTGGGAGTGGATGCTATTGCCTCCTCCTCCCCCCTTTAAAAATTATTATTAGTTTTAGTGGCAAAATACACATAGCAGAACTTACCATCTTACCCCCATCTTTTTTTATTTTTGGTGGTACTGGGTGCTCTACCACTGAGCTACACCTCAGTCCTTTATATTCACTTACTTATTTTATTTTGAAACAGGGTCTCTCTAAGTTACCAGATGCTAGTCTTGAACCTGCGGTCCTCTTGTCTCAGCCTCCCAAATACTGAGATTACAGGCATGTGCCACTGTGCCCAATTGTCATCTGACCCATTTTTAAGTGGGCAGTTCAGTGGCACTAAGGACATCCCCACATTGTTGTGCAGCCATCGCCAAAGTCCATCTCCAGACCTTTGTCATCTCCCCCAACTGAGTCTCTGTACCCACTGAGCCTTAACCCCTCTTCCTCATCCCCTTTAGCCCCTAACAACCACCCCTGCACTTCCTGTGTCTACGAGTTTGACTGCTCTACAGACCACATGCGAGTGGAATCGTACAGTATTTGTCTTTTTGTGACTGGCTCATTTCACTTAGCATAATATCCTCAAGGTTCACTCGCACTGTGGCATGTGACAGAATGCCGTTCCCTTTGAAGGCTAAACAGCATTGCATTGTAGGGACATGCATGCATTTGTCCGTCCATCTCTGATGCACACTTGGCTTGCTTCTGCCTTTTAACTACTGTGACTAATACCGCGGAGCACACACATCATCTCCTTCACCCCAGCCTTGACTGTGACTGTTTATAACTGTGGGTATTCGGGTGGTGAGGGTTAATCAGTGTCCCCACACCCACACACACTGCAGGACTGCCACTTGCACAATGCTCCGTATGCCCCTCTCCTGGCCTCATCAGATCTACCCTGGGTCCTGCAGGTTTCCATAGCAACCCTGTATTCATCAAGTATGAAGGGTGGTGGCATGCAGCGGTTTGAGCCCTGGCTGGGAAGCTTACCAGGCTAAGACCTGGGGCAGTTAGTTCATGACTCTGTTCACAGTTTCCTCATCTGTATCCCTGGAGTCATACCTGTGTGCTCCAGAGCCAGGGAGGAGATGCAGGAAATCATCTAATTCTTGGCCTGTGCCAGGCGTCCTGCTCAGTGCTTTGCATGGACTATCTTAGTCCTTGCAACTTTTCTAAAATGTGGTTATGTTATTATCTATCTACATGAAGAGATCGAGTCTCAGGGACCTGCTCCAGGTCCCTCTCCAGGGAATCACGATGCTCGCTGGCTTGTGTTCTTGTCCACAGGAAGTAACTAGAAAATGAAGACCAGACTCATAAATTTTGGACATGGTCCTAGCTGGCTCCTGGGTGGATGAAACCAATCCATCTCCCTCCAGGAGCAGAGTCAGCTTCAACAGGCAGGGCCCTCGTTCAGCCTGGACATTCTGAGCTTGGGGTGGGCTGGCAGGCCTGCCAGGTTGGGTGAAAGTACGAGGGAGCCATGCCCAACCCCAGGAATCTGTGCATCCTATCCCCCCTAGCTGGGGGGAGCCCCTGGGAGGTGGGCCCATAAATTTTATCATTTCTCAAAAGATCCCTGACTCCAAAATGGTAACAACCTTTCTGGATTCTAGCCAATGGATCCCCTGGACCCAGCCAGCTGATGTCAGTCAGGAACAACTGTGGATCCCAGAAGGAGTGGGGAATCCAGGCAGGGGCAGAGTTGGTCCGGGTCATGTGAGCAGGAAGTATTGTGAAGACTCCCATGTGGAGAAGCCCGAAGGAAGCAAGACCTGGGGCTGGAGTCAGGAGGAAGGTCTGGCCTGGGACTTGGATGGCAGACAGAAATTTAGGAGCCCATTGCTCTGGGGACAGGTACCTGGATCACAAAAAGATGCAACAGGGGCTTCTGTGCTCCTGGGCTTGTGCCATCCCCTCTACCTGGAACGCCCTTCCTTCTCTGCCAAGGCCATATCGAATGCCTCTTCCAGGAAATGTCTCTGAATTATTGCTTCCCATAATCACTGAGGTGGTGAGCCCCTGGCAGCAGGGGCAGCTGAGGAGAGGGGCTGGGAGGGGCAGGGTCTGAACCCAGTGAGACACAGGCCACCTGAAGGCCTCTGTGTTGCCCTCCATTTCCATAGTCAGTTTGGGGCGGGTCAGAACCATTCATGAGTTATTCTTATTAGGATCTAGGGTAGGCCTCTCAGACTCAGTCTAGCACGCCCCTGCTGGGCTCGATTAAAGTAGTGAGGTCCAAGCAATGCCCAGCCCTGGGGCCATCTACTCTCCCCAGCTACTGTCCAGCTTCTCTGCACTCCAGCTCCAGCCTCTCCTGCTCCGTGTTGGCATGGTCTACTAGGGAACTCCCGGGACTTAACTATAATCACACCCCCAATTTATTGAGCCCTTACTATGTGCCAAGCACCAAGATAAGAACTTGGCCCAGTCTGTCTTCCCTAATCCTCCCAACAACTCCCCGAGCTGGGCAAGACAATTATCTGCATTTTATGGGTGAGAAGCCGAGTCTCAGGGAGGTGCAGTCACTTGCTGTTATGTGGCAGAGTTGGGATTAGAATGCAGGCCATGTGTCTCCAGGGTCTACTCCTCACCTGTACGCTCTGCTACCTGTTCTGTAGTAACTGCTAACCCAAGCTGGGGGGAGCACAGGTGAATTCAGACCCAAGTCTGTGGGAAGCTCATGCCTTCCTGGCCCCCATAACCCTCGCTGCCCCCCTCAGAGGTCATGCGCTGAACCCATGGCTACCTGAGGCAGCTCTCGGATCTGATGTGCATCCCTCCCCACCCCTGCATCCATCTAGAGGTGCTAGGCAGGCCCATGAGTGTGGGCACAGCGACACTGTCCTCTAGGGATGTGTAGGTCATATAAGGAGACATCTGTGACAAGGATTATTAATCCATAGAAGCCATATGGAAATGGATCAGTATCTTGAAACATAAACATAGGTCATTTATTTGAATGTGTAGGAGAGTGTGCTGTGTCTGTTGCTAGGTGTGTGAGCACAAGAGTTGTGTGCAGAGCTGGGGTGTAGCTCAGTGGTAGAGTGCTTGCCTAGCATGAGTGAGGCCCTGGGTTCAATCCCCTGCCCTGCACCAGTGAAAAAGAGCTGCGTGTACAGACGTGCTCTGCACTGATCTGCTTTTTTTTTTAATGTTCGTTAGATTGATTTAATCATTTCAGAGTATACATATAGCAAAACATCACATTTTACTCCATAAATGCATACAGTTATGATTTTTAATCAAACATAAGTAAATAAATAAAAATGCTCTATTTAGGATCCAGTGACTGGATTGTCTGCTTTCATATGCATACATTTATGTGAATAATAATGTGTGTGTGAGAAGGGGGGTGCAGGTGCTCTGTGGATGGATTTCTGAGCTTGAGAGGACGTGAGTGTGCCTGTGTCTATGTGTAAGATGTTGTTGAGTCTCTCGTGTAAGGCACTTTTTCAGGGCAGAGCCCCTTCTAGCTCCTGCCTCTGCAAGCTTGAGGTCTCCACCTGCACTCAGCCTCACGAAGCCTTTGAAGAAGCCTCTAGATTCCAGACATGAGTAGAAATGAATGGACAAGCAAGAGGCAGGGACCCATTGTTCTGATTCTCAAACTGCAAATGCTCTTTGCCTCGGTCGAGGGAACCTGTAGGAAGCGGAGCCTAGAGGCCAACTTCTCAGCCAGCGCCATAGCCTCGTGCCTCGCCGGCTCTCTCTGCTGCTGTGAAGCAGCCAGGAAACAGGCCAAGGTCAGGCTGCCTGGGCTTGCACCCCAGCTCCAACCAGTGCTGAGTCATGTGAGTGTGAGCAGGCCACTCACCCTCTCTGACCCTTGGTTTCCTCATCTGTTAAATGGGCCCAGTCTCCACCTCAGTGTTGTTATGAGGTTTAAATGAGACAGGGCTAATTGCCAAATTCTTCCATAGAAGTGGTCAGTAAGCGATGGTGCTGATGATGAAGAAGAAAGGGAAGAGAATGAGGATTCATAGGACACTCGATGGGACGCAGACACACCCGAGTTTTAATCATTGTCTTGTAATCGCTGTAGCCACCATCCTTTGCAAAAGGTACAAGAAACAGGTGGATAATGTGGTCAGAAGCCTGGCTTCTCATTTTGGACCTCTCTGCCTAATTCTTTTTGGGCAGGGAGGCTCAGTGCCTTTAGGATGTTGTGTTTTTTTCCAGTGCTATACCCAGTCAGCTGTCTCTGGCCTTAAGGGAGAGATGGCTGCAAGGTATGCAGGGGCCTCAGGGCCCCAGGCAGGGTGCCATGTGGAGGAAATAAGGGGTCTTGAGTTGGAGTTGGCGGGTGGGGCATTGACACAGGCATTCCAGGCGGTGCCGGACTCAGGCAGCACTTCCCTGCTAGCCAGCAGGGACTAGGGGACTGAGACCCAGCCCCAGGGAGGAGATTGAGACCCAGCCCTGGGGAGGGGGCTGCACAGCCTGGTCCAGAGCAGGGATCCCACCCTGGAGAGGTTAAGAAGAAAACTAGGCCAGTTATGCAGCCTGGGGAGACAGCCCTGACCAGGCATGGATGACCTACTGTGTAGACAAGTCCCAGCCTCAAGCCAGGGCCCTCCTTCAGAACCTTCACCTGTTCAAGTTCCTGTGCTGCTAGAACAGCATTCTCACTGCTGCAACCCAAAATACCCAATGAGCATGACTTAGAGGATGGAAGGTTTTATTTGCTCACAGTCCTGGAGATTTCAGTCCATGTTATACCAGCTTCCACGCAGGAGCGGGGCTGCAGGTCCTCGGGGTATAATGGTGGGGAGCAGAGAGAGAGGGTGAGAGCTGTCAGCTCAGGGTGGCAGGGAAGTGAGGAGCAGGAAGCCGCAGCAGCCTGGCTGGGGAAACACCATCCAGGTCATGTCTTCAGGGACCCTTCCCTGGCAACCAAGTCCCTCCTCCAACATGACTGCCTTGTCCAATGCATGAGGCCTGAGGGACATTTTAAATCCAAACCATGACATGGACCAAGATCAGTTCAGAGCTGTGGCTGTAAGTGACAACATTCCATCCGCAGCCAGGCAGGGGTGAGAGCCAGTCAGGCTGGCCCAGGCCACAAGCCTCCAGAAGCCTCAGGGTCATTCTGCTCCAGCCAGACAGAAAACATACCTTGCTCTAAAAGTCATCAAATGAAAAGCTGGTCTAAACTTCTGTAACATAAGCTGCCCTCAACCGGAGTGATACATTTATCTCTGTGGTAAGAATGATCTTACCTCCAGAAGTTACTGACCAATGGGACCCTCCCTGCACCCTAAAAAACAAGTTTGCATGTGCCCAAAAGGAATCATATTTGTTTAAAAAAAAATACGTGTCACCAGCCAGATGTGGTGGTGCACGCCTGTAATCCCAGCACTTGGGAGGCTGAGATAGGAGGATAGCAGGTTTGAGACCAGCCTCAGCAACTTAGCAATATCCTCTGCAACTTAGTGAGACCCTCTTTCAAAGTAAAAAAAGGGGTAGCAGTGTAACTTGGAGGTAGAATGCCCCTGGCTTCAATCTCCACTACCAAAACCAACCAACCAACCAAACAAAAATCTGTTAACTTGGAAAGTTCTATGTAAATATCAGCTATCCTTGCAGTTGTTGCTTTATTGTGATAACGATTGATAAGGAAGTAAAGCAACTCAGATCTATCTTATTCCAGAACCCAGCACCTCTTAAAATAGTCTCCACAGAACAGTTCCGAGGGTAATAGGTTTCCCCTGAGAAGGGGAAACCGTGAGAGGAGAGATGCTATAATCAAATATCTCAAAATTCTGGATTAAGCAAGGCTAAGCAGCCTTTTCTCCTACAAAAACTCTCAGATAAACTCATGAGTAGTGGTTTCTTCAAGAGGAGGGGATTTCTTTTTTTAAGTTT
Organism: Glis glis; assembly: GCA_004027185.1. Lineage (NCBI taxonomy): Eukaryota > Metazoa > Chordata > Mammalia > Rodentia > Gliridae > Glis > Glis glis. The sequence goes on along the minus strand of PVJS01000137.1, from coordinate 11,534 downwards.
TTATACTTTTATTGGTGCATTTTAATTACACATCATAGTGAGGTTCAGAGTGATAGGAACGTACATGCGCACAGCGCTTGGTGTGTTTCCCTCCAAATACCACCCTTCCTTCCTCCCTTCCCATACATGTTAGTAACGAGATTGGTAATGATATCTTCACAAATGGACATAGCATTATTGGAACGATTTCCTTTGTCGGGCCTCCTTTCCCCGCTCCCCACCTCCTTCCCCCAATCCCCGCCCACCATTCTACTGGTCCCTCTCCTCATTTATCTGAAGTCTCTTGTTTCCTATTTTCTCTCCAGTTTCCACATATGAGAGAAAACATAAGACCGCTGACATTCTGAGACTGGCTGATCTCACTTCTGCAGTATTTTCCAAAATTACCTGGACAACTGAATGCTTTTCTCATGGAATTTATTTCTTAGCTGCTAATTGTATGAAACATACTTTAGAAAACATTTCTAAGCAACATTCTGCAATTAATCAAATATAGCCCCAAATCACATATTTAGCTACTCTAAGTTGAATTGTAACAGTGTTCTGCATTATGTCCCTACAGGGTACTGCTAGTTCTCTGTGTGTTTTTCTGTCTAGAGGGATCTGGTAATCCCTGGGCTGGGGTATAGCAAGGGAAAGGAGGGTTGAGCTGGGAGCGCTGGGGTAGGGGGCTGGAGAAGTTAACAGAGGCAGCCTCATGTAGGACCTAGTGCCAGTCTAAACCTCTTTATCCAGGGGGCTGAGGCATGTCACAGTCCCCTGAAACAGCAGTGGCATGTGTTATTGGTTCAGAAAGAGTGAGCTTCACTTAGAGAGTGACTGGAGGAAGAAGTTCTTCCCCTGTTCCTCCTCCTCTTCATTTCCCCAGAGAAATGGCCCCAGTTTTTAAGAGGTTGGGGTCTTTGATGCACAGAAGACAATTCCTCTCTGGGACAGGGTTGCCAAATTGACAAATTAGAATACAAGGTGTCTGGTTAAATTTGAATTTCAAATACTTTTTAGCATAAGTATGTCCCAAATATTCTAAGGGGTATACTTACACTAGAAATTACTTGCATTTTTCTATAATTCAAATTTAACTGGGCTTCCTGTGTTTTATTTGGCATCTCTATTCTGGGGACTATGATGTTTCCTTTTTGGTGTTTCTAAGGAATCACAAGGTAAAAGAGAGAAGCCACGGAGCCCTGTGGATAGGAAGCACCATGGAGAATTCCCTCTGACGGTCTCTCTGTGGCAGCACTGGTGGGATGATGGATGTTTTTGCAGCCTCGGCTAGTCCAGGTTGGGGGAAAGGGACCAATGAGAGGGCTGTTGGGTGTGGCTCAGGCATGCTCTTGGCCTCACAGGGAGTGGGACTCTGAAGGTGCCCAGAGCACTTACCCCATGCACAGAGAACAGCGATGTGAACACAGAGCTTGACTTGGGAGATCAAGGTCACCTTCAGGCAAAGGGCACAGGCACTGGGTCAACTGGCTCAGGTTTCAACCCTGGATCCCATCCTAGAGTCAGCCCTCTGTTCCTCAGTCCCCCACCCCCATAAGAAGGGGTCAGTTCTACCTCTGCCTGTGTGAGATGAAATAGAAGAGTCAAGAAAAAGCCCTGAATAGGTGCCAGGTCACATTCCAAAAGTGACTGCTACTGTTATTCCTACTTGTAGCTGTGTGGGCCTTCAGCTCTCTAAACTCAACTCTGTATTTGGTAAAATGGGTTTCATAATCTCAAACTAAAGAATAGCAAGGAGGATATAAATCATCTACTTAAGATAAATGCGTAACTGAATAACACTGGTTCAGGGTCAGCAGACTATCACCTGAGGACTAGCTGACTGCTTTCATAAATAAAGTTTGATGGGATCATGTATTGCCGATGGTTGCTCTCATACTATGATGACGAGATCGGGTGCTTTCAGGGTGGTATGGCCGTAGACTCATACTATGATGAAACAATTGAGTTAGCATGACTAGAGACCAAATTTACTAACTGGCCCTTTTGCTAATCCAACTCTAGTTTATTGCTTCATACACACACATAATGTAGTTTTATGATTTATATTATATTATATATATATATAATTTCACTCAATACATTCCAATTTTTAACTGACACCCTCTTCTTGCCAGGCATTAAATAAAATGCTAGTATTATAAAGAATGCCAACACTCTTCCTGCCCCTCCAAGAGTCCAGAGATGAAAATAGACACCTAAAGAAACAATTACAAGCAGGCTCAGCTGCGGTTTGGAATCCTGGGTATTATGAATGAAGCAATGAATGAATGAATGAATGAATGAATGAATAGCAAGGCTATTTGACAAGTGCAGAGATTGGTGTGAGTAAAACCCCAATGTACCTCTACAAGGAGTCCGAAAAGATACAGTCACTTAAAATGTGGAATTGTGAAATTACAAAATTAATGATATAACTAGAATGAGCCCTCCTAGTTAGGAGACCGGGCCTTCCAGGGTTCTGGGAGCCAACTGCCAATGGCATTATGACATTTACATTCTACTGAGATGTGCTGTCATGGGATTTCATGGTTTATATGACACCCAGGATATTGAGGGTTTCCAAGGGCAGTCATCATTTAACTGTGGCCCTGATGGATGAGTAGGAGTTTGCCAGATGGTGAATATGAGAGAAAAGCGAGGTGTGCTTGGGGAACCTGTGGTTTAGAGGAGTAATGATGGAGAGGACAAGATGGGGGGGGACAGGAGGGAAGGTAGAAAATGACATCAGGGGTCAGATCACAGAAAGTTCGGGGCTTTGTAAGCCTATGTTGTGGTTTATACTGACAGTGATGGAGAGGTTCTCAAAGTTTTCATTTCCTTTATTTTTTATTAACTTTCCAAATATTATTTATACTTGCATGAGTCACCCCAAAGGCTAGAGGTCCTATGTTTCCTGTGTGTTTTGGTGGTAGGGAGGCCACTTTGGGCACATGGGCGCCTGGCAGGGCCCATAAGGCAGGGCCACGGTGAATTTGCCATTCTAGAACACTCACTCTGGCATCCCTGGGGCCATTGGGGGCAGCAAGGCGGGCAGAGGGGAGAGCTGGGCACAGACGTTCAGGCAGGAGATGACGAGTCTCCAAATGAGAAGGGATTATAGGGCTGGTGTGATTTATGGAGGACAGGAAATTCCAGGGGAGAGGCCAGGTTCCTGCTTTCAGAAGTAAAAGCAACGAGAGGCCCTGGAGACTGATCAGTTCAAAGCTCAGCAAGACGAGCCCAGCTGGGCTCATGGAATCACTGGCATGAGTAGGTGGCTATGAGTTCTTTTCAATCTCGGCTTTGCCTCACAGGCTCCAGGAGAAGCCCAGGCCCTACTGCTTTTTGTTTTATTTGTTATTTTGAGAAAGAGTCTTGCTAAGTTGCCCAGGCTGGCCTTGAACTCGGAATTCTCCTGCCTCGACCTCCCGAGTAGCTGGGATTACAGGCATGTGCCACCGCACCCAGCTCCGGGACTTACTTCTGAAATTCGGATTCAATAGTTTTGGAGACAGGGTCTAGACATTGGTGTCCTTGTAAAATTCTCCAGGTGACCCTGATGCCAAAGGCAGAAAAAAATCACAAGCATGGGCCCCGAGATCAGGCTCATGGTGTAGGGCCTGCATCTGACGGTGGACGGGGGAGCCTGGCAGGACAGGGCCTGCTGACTTGCCATGGGTGGCACATTCCACCTGAGCAGGAAATGTACAGGACCAGGCTCAGGGTCAACAGCCTGGTTGTCACCCAGTTCCTCCCCCAAGGAGAATGAGTGAGTCCCTTGTCAGGATGTACGTGGGTCATCATGGGCTTGTATGTGGAAAGATCAGTGCAAAAACAGACAACTGTGGGCGGACGGGGCAGCCCATGGGCTTAGGAGCTGGCACTGATGGGAAACCGCTCTGCTGGTCACCCCCAAACCCCTGCACTGAGCCGTGTGCCCTTAGGTAAAAGTCTCAACCTCTCTGGCAACCATGCTCACTCAACAAGGAGTAATAGCACCTCCCTCAATAGGTTGTTGGGCAAATTAAATAAGATCACTAAGTCATTGAACAAACTTTTCTCAAGGTATTATTATTAAATACCAGGAACAGTTCAGGTAACAGAGCCAACAATGAATAAAACCAACCAAAAAATGCCTGCCCTTGTGGAGTGTACTTCGTAGTGGGGTGAGACAAACAATAAGTAATATATCAAACATTCACTATGCCATGTTGTATATTCATATTTATGATATATTAATTTTATATAAATATATTAAATGTTATATTAAAAACATGTATTGTATATAAATATATATTATGCAAACTTATATTTAAATACATAATATATTGAATATTATATTAAATTTATACTAAAAGATATCCTATATTTCTATAAGTACATACTACATAGATTTATATGTGAGCATAATATATATTGAATATATAATATATCAGAGGAGCTGAGCAGAATTGGAGACTGGCAAGTACAGAGAGTTCTTTGGGAAGGGAAGTGGACAGACCCAAAGCACTTGACATGGAGAATGGCACAGAGTGGGTATGCAATGAATTATATTTAAAAGGCTAAACAGCTAAAAATACAGGGGTTATAAAGATAGGGTAAATTAATGCGTGATGCAAAAGTGCCTAGCTCAGAGCCGGGGATCTGAAGGCAGTGGCTTTTCTGTCTCCCTCCCCGACCCTGCACGCTAACCCCCATCGCACACGCGCACGCATGGCTCCACTTCTTTGCATGCTGAGGGGTCGTGGGCAGACAAGCTCCTTTTCCTGGAATCCTCCTTCCCAGCTCTCCTGCCACTTTGTCTCAGTCATCTGGCCATGGAGATGAAACGAGTTACTTGACAGAAGATAAGAAATCAAAACATATGGAGGGTGCTTGTCCAGAGAGCATAAATGACTCTTCATTGTAATATGGGAGCCAAAGCCTCAAATTAAAAATAAAACAAGGCATGATGCAGCTTTTGCTGCACTCCAACCACAGAGGAGAGTCATTGTCATACAATCACGGAGAATATTATGTTGATTGGCAAGAGCCAGGCTTTGTCGAAGGGACAAAATTCCCCACAGCTAATCTACAATGGAATTGTTCAATGTCAGGCACAGCTTTAATAATATCGTTCCGGGCTGCGTTGGATGTAAATATCCCACTCTTCATTTTGTAAGCAATCAAAGGGAAGCTTTACAGACAGGAGAGCATGAACAGTTATAATATCTGTGCCAAAAACACACGGACAAAACAAAAAAAAATCAAAGAACACTGCGCCTTAGAAAGGCTTTGCTTTGTGGCTTATCTCCAATCTCCTATGTCTGTCCAGCAAGTTGCTCATTAGACACACAACAAAAGCCCACACACTTTAAATGTTGCCCTTGACATTATTAAAAAAAAGTACAGGATTGGCAAACCAGACTGGGGAAGAAATCAGACTATTAAGTCCAGACAACTAGGTAACTGCCCATCATCTTTTTGGAGTCCCCAGATGATGTGGGGAGGAAGGGAACTCTTGTTTATTAAGCACCCACTATGTGCTTGGGTGCTTTGCCTCCATCAGTAGAGATACTGAATGCCACTTAAGAGCATTGAATGATGAAGCCAGACCTAGATCCACAACCAGGCTCTGCTTTTGTGTAGCTGCATGGCCTTGGGCAAGCAAGTTACTTAAGCTCCGTCTGCCCGTTGGTTCACTTATGAGATGAGGATAATAGGTATCCTACAGGTCATTTTCAGGATGAATTAAAATAAACTTCTGGCCCAAGACCGAAAACATGTCAAGCACACAGTGGTGGGTATTATAAATCTAATTTTAATCTCCACAACAAATTGGATTGTGTCTCCTCAAAAGATATGTCAAAGACTAGTCCCCAGTACCTGTAAATGTGGTCTGATTTGGAAATGGGGTCTTTGCAGATGATCAAGTGAGGATGAGATCAATAGGATGTGGCCGGTGTCCTTATAGAAAGGGGACATTTGGACACAGACACATCAGGAGGATATCGTGTGAATATGAAGTGCTGGAGTATGTACCCCTGCCAACCAAGGAGCACCAGAGAGTGCCCACAACCGCCAGAAGTGGGAAAAGGAAAGGAAGTGTTCCGCTACTGATTTGCTCACCTTTGAACTCCTTACCTCCATGACTGGGAGACAGTAAGTTTCTGCTGCTCTCAGCCACCCAGGCACAGCACTTGTGGCACATTGTTAGAGAAGCCCTAGTATGCGAATACAGCCCCCTTCCAGGCAAAAAAAAAAAAAGTGTCCCCATTGTCAGATGAAGAAGTGAGGCCCAGAGAGGTGAAGTTTACAAATTCACTGCCCAAGTTCACCCAGCCGGAGACGGCTGAGCTGGGATTTGAACCCAGACTTCTCTGAGTCCCAAGTCTCCCCACTTTCCATTCACTGTGTGGCCTCTTGGGATCAGAGCTTGGAATAAAAAAGAAGGTGAGGTTGGAAGTAGACCCCATTCATTACACCCAAGTCCCAACCAAAGCCCCAAGTTGGAGTGGTCTGATTAGGAACAGTTCATTAAGTAAAGAGCAGTAAGCATTTGAGAGTGACTTTTTAAAAAGAATCGACTTTTATTTATAGTGAAGTTCCAGTCATTAATTTTGAAGGAAGAAAGCCCAAAGCAGAGGCAGGTTCATTAAAAATTTGACATTAGTAATTTAATTAAATTGGGTCTTTGCATCTTGTTGCGGAAAATGAAACGTTAGTTCTACACCAGTTCTCAGTCCGTTTCCCCCGGTTGGCTCCCTCCCCTCACCTTAGCTTGATTTCTTCTCCAAATGTTTACCTGGCTCACCCCTCCCGTCCCCAACATTCACAAACACACACATATCAGTTACTGCAGCTGCTGTAAGCCAGCAGCAGGAGGTTGTGAGAAATGCCGAGTAAGCCAGCAGTAGGGGATCATGGGAAATCCCAAGGGGTCAGCAGCAAGGGAACATGGGAAATGCCAAGTAAGCAAGCAGCAGGGGATCATGGGTAATGCCAAGTAAGCCAACAGTAGGGGATCGTGGGAAACTCCAAGGGTTCAGCAGCAAGGGAACATGGGAAATGCCAAGTAAGCAAGCAGCAAGGGGTCCTGGGAAGTGCCAGCTAAGCCAGCAGCAAGGGATCATGGGAAACGCCAAATAAGTGAACAGTAGGGGATCATGGGAAACCCTAAATAAACAAGTTGTGGGGGATTATGGTAAACAACAAATGGGCCAGCAGCACGGGATCGTGGTATGCAAGCAGCAGGGGATTGTGGGAAATACCAAGTGAGCCTGTAGCATGGGATCATGGGAAATGCTAAGCTGGGCCAACAGACAGGACAATGGAGGTAAATCCTTTCATCCAGTCATCTCATTCATCAGAGATGAAAATGGGAAGGAAGAACTGTTTGGTCCTTAAGATCATCCCACAAAAGCAGAAGCCCCTAAAGTCAGAGATCTTCTCTTTCTAGTTAGCCGTGATAGTCCCAGCACCAAGCATGGTTGGCTCACAATGCATTTTTCTTGCAGAAAAATGAGTGAATTAACTCTTCAAACAACTAATTAATGAACCCACAAATCTGCTCTACAAGGGCCAGGCACTGTGTTAGCTCCAGGATACAGCTGGGAGCCAGCCCAAACTCCTGCCCTCAGGGTTCTGTGGCCCAGTGGAACACTTGCCATCTTTTGAGCACCCACTGTAGCAGCCCCCTCAGCCACTGGAGGGGATACTGTCCTCGCTTCCTCCTCAGTTGGGGAAACTAAGGCTCAAAGAAGTCAAGGTCATGCAGAATAAGATGGTGGTAGCCTCTGGTTTCAGACCCAGATCAGGACGGTTCAAAGTCTTCTTTTTCCCTCAACACCAAGGTGCTTCCTCCTAGGAGGGGAGGAGGAGGAGGAAAGGCTGCTTTGGGAGGGTTCTGAGATCATCAGGACTGGTGGAGAGGGGTCCAGGAAGACAGGCACCAAAAGCAAAGTGGGCAGAAAGAGGGGACTGTGAGGGCTTGGGGAGCCTTTTGGAGTCCAGCCTGCCTGTCTCTACTTCCTTATTGACACCCCAGCCTCTCACTCCAGGCTCCCTGAGCCCCTAGCTCATCTCTAGCCTCTGGGCCTTTGCACCAGCCCTATTACCTTCTTTCCTTTGCCTGAAACTCTCTTGTTGGCCTTGCTAATTCACACTAATCTCTCAGAGTCTACATTGATGTCACCTCTTCCAGAAAGTCACCTCTGACCCCCAGACTGGGGTTGGTCCTCTACCATACCATTTAGCCTGCCTTTAAGTGAGCACATCTTCCACTGGACTGGGGGCTTAGGTTCGCTCGTGCTGCGCTCTCTGTATGCCAGGCTCTGTCCTAAATTCTCTGCATACCTTGACTCATTTACTTCTCACAACAACCCTTTGAGGAGGGTGCTGTTGTGACCTCCATCTCTCAAATGAGAAACTGAGGCACAGAGAGGTTAAGAGACTTGCTCAGTGTCCCACGGGTCGTGAGCCGTCGGCCAGGGGAGTGAATCCAAGCTCTGCAGGTTCGAGTCTGCGCGCTCTCTCCACCCCTGCACACAGCAGACCTCTCAGAGATGGTCTCCATGTCGCTGCCAGGTGGATTCACTTGAGCAGTGGCCTGGGCTGGGCTGAGACCCCTCGTCCTTGCCCTGCGGGACTGTCCTGGAATGGGAAGGTGTGACCTTCAGGGCACAAACAGTCCCTACTCTGGGAGAAAGACAGAGACCAGAGGGGGCTGGGCCAGGTGGAACAGGTGTCCCACAGACACAGAAGAGCTGCATCCTCCCTCCCTCCTCACGGGAAGGTTGAAATGCGCCTGTGCTCTTACCAAGACCATTTCCTCTGCGTCACAAGAGCACTGGCCCTGACGGCTTTCACTCTCTCTGTACGTCACATTCCCAGCTCCCAATTTTCCCTGTAAAGAGGCCAGGCTGATGACAACCCAAGTTCTTGTCTTCCCACCCCAAAGGTATTCCAGCATTAACCAAACCCTTTAACCGCCCTGAACCCACTGGGCCACAGGACCCCTGTGGCTGCAGGGGAGACCACGCATGAAAGAAAGGTTTAATGAACCCATGCTATGCTCCGTGGCCCTCTGGTGAAGTCTGAAATCAGGGCCACCATGCCCCAGAGATTAAAATGTTTTCCTTGAGGTTGCGCCTCTAGTGATCAGGATGGACATGATTCGTATCCAGGGCGATGCATTGGAAAAAGCGGAAGACCTGGGCGTCCCATTAGAGGTGTGGTGGGTGACTCCTTCTAGCTCACTGGCTCTCTCTCTCCCTCTCCTCACAGTTCTCCCCAGCCACACCTGTGGGAACCCCGGGAGGCTGCCCAACGGCATCCAGCAGGGCTCCACCTTCAACCTGGGCGACAAGGTCCGCTACAGCTGCAACCCCGGCTTCTTCCTGGAGGGCCACGCCGTGCTCACCTGCCACGCCAGCTCCGAGAACAGTGCCACCTGGGATTTCCCCTTGCCCTCCTGCAGAGGTAGGTGGCCAGAGAGGGCTGGAGCGGGTGGGCAGCGGCTGGAGGGGATGCAGGAGCTTCCAGTGGGATCCAGTCTCCAGGGGGAAGCTATACCCCTGCCCCAGCAGCATGTGGAATACCTGCTTCGGTGAGCCTGAGTCTGGGGAGCACCAAGAGTCCTCAGGGCCTCCGGGTGTTCAGGAGCTCCTGGGCCCGCACACCCTCTTAGCCCTCAGATGTGCGCTCCCAGGATTTCCTTCCCCTACATCAGCAAACTTATTTTTAGCCAGTCTGCCTGCCTACTGGCCCTCCTGTCTCAGAGGAAGCCTTGGAAGTATCTTTCCCTTGGCATGAGAGACCATCGCTCCTCCTCTGTGTGATTCTCCCCCACCCCAGCAACTTTCAGACTAAACTCACATTGGCAATCATTCCTCTTTCCTATAAATTCAACCTCTCTCCTTATTTAATGGCTCCTTCCTCCCAGCTTCCAAATATCCTTAAATCCCATTTACCCCAACACCCCTCAAAAGCCTCCCAGCCAGGGTAGCTGGCTAGTCCCCATTTTCCCAGGGACTTCCCTTTCTTAGTTCTGAAAGTCCCATGTCCTGGAAAAGCCCTCAGTTCCAGAAAAGACAGGCTATCCCTCACCTCACTTCCAGACTGTTCCTTACTGCCCCCCCACACTCATAATAGCCAAGCTTATTTCTAAAATCATTTCCAATGATTCTTACCTGATGGCAAAAAGTAATACACACTCGGTGTCAAAATAAAGTATAAAAAAAATAGGGCCGGGGGTGTAGCGTGAAGGCAGAATGCCCCTGGGTTCAATCCCCGGTACCGCAAAATAATAATAATAATAATAATAATAATAATAATAATACACAATCAGTCTGAAATGCTTAGAAAATACAGAATAGAGAAGAAATAAAGTTTATCCATTTTAGCCATGACATGGGCTATTTCCTTTCCATCTCTTTCCCATACATGTTGTGCATCTGCATACACTGCAGTATGTACCTAGACAGGCATCATCTTGCAAGTAATCACCTCCTAAGAACTACCACACCCACTGTGGGAGCCCTCCCTGCCACCCACAAAGCCCAGCGCCTGGGGAGCAGCACTGGGCTCATCTGCCCTCCTCTCCTCCCAGTTAGCCCTCTGCAGACCGGGCCTTGCCCTGGTGTTCTACTGTGTCGCCAAGTCAGAGGGGAATTGTTTGGACCTTGCATTTCTTGGCTTCCCAACAGCCTCTTATACTACAGATCACTCTTTTCTTCCCAAACTCTCATCTTTAAATTCCATGGCTCCAGAACACCCAGATATCAGTCCGGGAGGAGTGTTTCAAGGAGTTGAGAAATGTTCAGAACAAGGAGCTCCTCCTTTGATTTGAGTTTTACTTTTCTCTTGGAGGAAGGAAGCTCTTCTGCAATTACTCTCAAAAGACTAGCTCCGGGGCTGAGCAGCTCCCTCCTCCCACCATATGCACACATTTTTTATTATTGACAGGGGGATGAAAATTACTTAGCACGTATGCCTATTCCTCTTCTTCTCACTCCCATGGCAGACATAATTAATCAATCATAGCACCCTACCTGCTGGACTTGAGAGACAGCTGTGAATTCCCTCCCAACAGGCAAGCCAGAACTAATCAATCTAAGTTGCCACAGCCATGTTGATTCTTCTTGGTGGAGTCCAAGAGGATCAGAATCCCCTTCCCTGCCTTCGTACATCCCATCCTCTCAGGTCCCATTTCTAACTCAGGATCTTCTTAACTCAGGAGATGGATGCCAGGAATAACTAGACCAATCAGGTGAGACCCCTACGCACACGTGTGTGACCCTGTGTGGCCTAACCACAGCCTGGAGCAGGTGTATGTGCACTTCCACATAGCGTCCCCTCCCACGCCCTGTCCTGAGGACATTACCCTTAGCATTTGGATCTTCCAAGGGTGGTGTCAGAATTGTGACATGATCATAGAATAGGAAATATGGTAGTAAATGAAATTTAGTATTTTATTTTTTTTGCGGTACCGGGGATTGAACCCAGGGGCATTCTACCTCCGCGCTACACCCCCGACCCTATTTTTTATACTTTATTTTGAAACCGGGTCT
>PVJS01000136.1:63529-167311 GCA_004027185.1 Glis glis | reverse complement strand
AGGAGAAAGAGAAGGAGAAGGAGAAGGAGAAGGAGAAGGAGAAGGAGAAGGAGAAGGAGAAGGAGAAGAAGGAGGAGGGTGAGGAGGAAGGAGAGAGGAGGAGAGGATTTTATCAATATATTATGGGCAACTCATAGTGGCACATGTAGATAAGAGGTAAACTCTTATTGCAACTCCAGCCCTCCTCCCCTTTCACTCAACCATTCATCTGCCTGTGTTGTAGGAATTAGTAGCAAGTAAGTGACTTGAGGTGAATAATAATGGAAAAGGCAGTATAAAACTGAGCCTGAAGAATTCTGAGACCTGTTGTACACTCAACCATTGGCCGCCATTCTCTGTAATATTCTCCTTATGGAAACCAGCCAAAGCAAAGAGATGAGATTCCCCCTTCTACTTCCACATATGGGCCTCATTAGATAGTTTTATGGACTTTTCTCTCTTTTCTTTTATCCTTCTTTTATTTATATAAAAGTCCTTAATGTTCAGGGGAAAAATTTTGCCTTGAACCTTTAAGTAGTTTAGTAGATGGTCCAGAGACAGGGATCAACTCTTAGGCATATTACTGTCCCCCTCTTTACAGATGTATAACACCACTTTTATGAAGATAATGTATCCTTGAAAAGCCATCTTAGACTCTCAAGAGGCTTGGAAGTGAAAGATCACACCTTATTCTTGTCTATTCCATCAACTTGCAAGCTGTGATGACGTCTTGCCTCAGTTGGCCCCACATTCTCTGAAAAAGTATTGCTTAACCTTTCTGAGAAAAAAATAAAGCATAAAAACAAGTCTGGGCTGCTTACAGAGATATTTCATAGAAACAAATTAATTCGAAATAAGGGAGCACATTTTCTAAAAGTGTTGCCTGATGTGATTTTTAGGAGCTCTGTTTATCCATTGGTAACTTATGAGATGGTGGAAAGGAAAGGAATAGCTCATGCTTTGCTTCTAGCTAAAACACTGGTATGTACTTTGAAAATTTTTATACTGATTCTCTTCATTTAGTTTACCAGTAATTAATAAAAATAAATACAAAAGAGAATAAAATATTTTTGGACAGTACACAGAATTTTAGTTTTGTTGTATGTATTTCTAAAAATGAGCTGATATGATTTCTACCTCAAAGATTATGTTGGTGATATTAGTAGTAGGTTTTAGAAGATAAAGTTAAGTGACAGGACATTAACCCTCTCATTTGGAAGTCTGCTCCTTCAGTCAGTAACTTTTGGTGATGAAAACCCAAGCACAGCCATGGATCAATGAACTGTCTCTTTGGAACAGGTCATTTGAATAACAGACATTTCTACTAAAGACATGCTAGGCATAGGCATAATCTGCTAATGAAAGATCACACTGATATTTGGTAAGATAAATATGTATTGGTATCAGGGCACCACTTATTTTAAAACAGATTTCCAGAAGAAAATTGTATTTAGAGAATGAATTATTATTTGATTATTAGTATTATGAATTAATTAAAATAACTTCCCTACCACTTGCAAGGAAATTTTGAAAATTTTAATAGTATATGTGTCTATTTATATATATATATATGATATGTGCACATGTATAGTACTCAAAACATATAATTACATAATTAGATATTATATAAATACATAAATTATTGAAATGCAAGTTAGTTATAATATAATATAATATATAATTATATATGCAGAGTTTTTTGATAATGGATGTTGAACCCAGGGGTATTCTGGGTTACATCTAGCTATACCCCCAGCACATTTTTTTTTAATTTTGAAACAGAGTCTCCTAAAGTTTCTAAGGCTGGTCTCGTACCTGCGACCTCCTGTCTCAACCTCTCAAGTACTGGCATTAGAGGCATGTGTCACTGTGCCTGAATATATATACTTTTTAAAATGTATAATTATATCATGAACAAATGAGAATTGAAACCAGAATAATATCCTACACTTTTGTTTATCCATATTCAAAATGAACATACTTTTCTTTCTGCTAAAAATCAAGAGATGAAACATCTGGCATGTTTTGTACTAAACATTACCATGGCCAGACAAAAGTAACTTACCTGCTTGTGATAGGAAATAACTACTCTAGGAAAATAAGACTAGGAAGTAACTGGAGAACTAAATCGTAAAGACTAGCAGCCTAACCCTTCTGACTCACTTCAACTCTCCCCTTGCTGTGCTCACTAATACAAACCATTACGTCACTACTCTACGTGAGCCTGACAATGCGCTCTCTTTCATGACCCATATTAAAATCGCCTAGCCAGGCACTTAATCTTACCTATAACTTTTAATTTGTTTGTTTTTGCTAGAAATACCTTGATCATTCTTGAAGGTTTGACTTTCATCAAATTTTATAAGTTGAGTGAGAAGCTCTACGAAAAAAATTGAATTTTGATTGAAACTGATTGAATATAGAGATAGTATGGAGACATTTACAATATGAATCTTTTAATCCATAAATAACATATAATCATATATTTATTTGAGTCTAATGCTCTCTTCTAGCCCTGTACATCATCACGGGGATCATGTGGGGTGTATGTGTGTGTGTGTGTGTGTTTGTTTTTATGTGTATGTATATGCTACATTTTTTCTATAAAGCTAATCCAACATGTTGAATATCTATCTGAAATAATTTTTCAATTTTTGTTTATGTAGAATATTATATAATTTTCAGAGGTACCTGTTATTTTCAGCTTATGTAATTAAGTACTTAATAACCTAGAGTAATATCTAATCAACATAGCCTTTGCTGATGTACCATTTTTTAATTATTAGAAATCATGATCCAATCTGGATGTGGTGGTGCACGCCTTTAATCCCAGTACTCGGGAGAGTGAGACAGGAGGATCGGAGATTTGCAGCCACCCTCAGCATTTTGTGAGACTCTCATCAACCTAGCAAGACCCTGTTTCAATATTGTATTGGTCAGGGTTCACGAGACTAACAGAATTCACAGAATGAATATATGGAAAAAGGGGTTTATCAGATTAGCTTACAATGTAGTCCTGAGTTCCGACTGCACGTGGAGAGTCAGAGGAACCAGTAGCTGGTCGAGTGGTCTAAGAGCTCTTTGGAGAAACGATGGTGAAGTTTCAGTTTGAAGGGCGGGAGGCCGACGATCTCAGACTAGATCAGAAGATCAAGAAGCTCTTTAGAGAAATGGCGAAGTTGGAAGCTGCCAATCTCAGATGAGAGCAGATGCGTTTTCTTCGGAGAGAGTCGCATATCCCTCTACACGGCTTTCTCCTTTTATCTAAATCCTGCACCTATCAGAACCCTGCTGCCTACATTTAGGGTAGGACTTTCTGTTTAATCTGCTGTTACACACCCAAAGTCACATGATCTTGGGTGTGTCATGATCCAGTCAAGTTGACAAATTAGATTAACTATCACAAATATAAACAATAAAATAGGGCTTTGGGTATAGTTCAGAAGTAGAATGTCTCTGGGTTCAATCCCCAGTACCACACATACATACACACACACACACACACATCATGATCTATAGTTGATTTTTATCTTAAGAAAGTTTTGTATTTAAACTAATGCAAATAATTTAACAAATTACTGACATATGAAGTTTCTATGATAACAAATCTTTCATATGTGAATGAAAAGTAAACAAAAATGTTTTATCAAAGTATTTCATATAGACAATTTTGCTTGTATTTTTCATTGAAATACATATTTAATATCATAATTATCCAAATGTCCCTATATTGTGAACATTCAATAAAATTTCATGATTATGAGAATACATGATTTTATTCTACATAATTTATTGACTATATATTAGGGAACTAAACCAAGAGTCTGGGCTATATACAGAGTTAAGCCAGACAAAGAACTTGTTTTCAAAATTATTATAATTTATTAAGGAAGATAAAATAGACATGAACCTAAATGATTGTATTCTAATATAGAAGGTCATGCAATATAAATGGTAGAGATAAAATGCTGGTAGGATGAGAACACACAAGAGCACAACTCTAAGGCCTAAAAAATAGGATGTCTTAAGGCATGCTAATATTCATTTTGTCTTAAGACAAAATATTTATGAATAAGAAGAGTTATAACAGTATTTCCCTGTTGAGACAAAACGAAAAGTTGCTTCATGCACACTCTGTATTTGTATATACATAGAAAACACTTTACTATTTCCTAGAACAATATTTGAGTTATAATTTGGTTTACAATTCTTCTGATATGTTTGGAAATAACTAGGAAAAATAATTGGTGCAAATATATTCCTTCCTATAACAGTGGCATAAAATATGTATTTTAATCATCAACAGATTGAAGAAACTGCTCCAGAAAAGAATTTGAAACACAAATCTCTCATACAGCTGGCAGTTATAGTGCCTTATCTCCCTAATGCAGTGCCATCGTAGGTAAATGAAGAAAACTGGCTTTTTTATATTTTAGATTAGCCACAAGAGGGAACTCAGAGAGACCTATTAATATAAGTGAAACATATTAACAATGATAAAAAATGTTAGTCTGCAGAGTTCAAACTAAGTTCATTCTCTCTTATTATGTTTTAGTCCTATGATGCCTGAAAGGAAGTTTTGAGGAAATCAATTACTTTTTGACAATTCCTGAATTTTTTCATAACTGTTAAAGGTTTTTGTGTGTCCTACTATAATATTTGATTTCATGATTAGTTATTCTTTTCAGAAATAAAGATTAGAGATCAGATCATTAACAAGGTTTTGAACTGATTCTGAACTTATTGTACTATATTGTCACTCTGGGATCTTAGAAATCATTAACCCCTCTGTATGTGATTCTTTTCACTAATTTCAGTGCAATTAAAAAATATTAATATTTACACTATTCAAAAAAATGCTTATAAGTCTGTGAATGATAGGTGATAAATCCAGAAGTAAATAGTAAAATAACTTTATTATAGTATTGACATTTTAAGTCTTACATCAAATTTGGCCCCAGGAAGATATTAAAGAAGTTCTTATCCCTTCCAAATTTGGCTAGAATAATTGCCAAGACTGAATGTGAAGGTATCTTATTTCCTGACATTTCTCTTTTCTGGGACAAGCATCATATCAGATGTTAATTGAGGAAGGGAGGTGAAAGTAAAAACCATTAGTACTCACAGTGAAATGAAAGAAATACAAATCAGGAAGTTGTAAGTAATGCTAGTTTTCTGGGGGTTTTATTTATTTTATGGCATTTTATCTCTGTAGCTTTTGGTAAACAACTAAATATAAAATTATGTGATAAAGTTATTACTAGAAAAAAGTCTGTGTTCATTTTTAGTATATTGCTAATCTGGGTTTCTTTTTCTTTTCTTTGGGTTAAATGTATTTGTGGTTAAAAAAATCTGTATATATATATACATATGTGTGTACGTGCGTGTGTGTGTGTGTGTGTATATATATATACATGTGTACATACATTTATATAACATATCTGGTCATAGACATTAATAACAGGAAATAGCTATTGGGGATAATAAAATAACTAAGTCAAGTTTTAAGCAAGCATATGAACTGAATCAACAGCAGGTTAGTAAGCAAACTACCACATTATTAACAGGAAAAAGCATAAGAGGAATAAATAATTTCAATGTAAGCAAGCTACCATATTAGTCATTTAATGGAATTATGCATAAAAGTAATAATTTCAATGTCTGTTCCAAGAAATTAAATGCTCTTAGATCTAAAATCAACACCATAGTTAAGTAAAAGTGTCATTATAATTAGGAGAGGGGGGTATTTATACATAGTTTGAATATCTACATCAAATCCAGTAACTTAATAAGGACAAAAACAGTGGCCTGCTTGTAATGATTATACTACAGACCACATCCGCACCTTGTGGATATGCTGGGGGGCCTTAAAGAACACTACAACAATCATTGTTTTAAAGAAGTCCATGCCATTAAACTTTGAACTTCCCTTGTCTAAAGAGAAAGAAAGATGATACAAATTTAAGTTATTAAAATACTTTGTGCCGGGCATGGTGGTGCACGCTTGTAATCCCAGTACTTTGGGAGGCAGAGACCGGAGGATCCAGGTTCGCAGCCAGCCTCAGCTCTCGTTCTCTCTCTCTCTCTCTCCCTCTCCCTCTCTCTCTCTCTCTCTCTACTTAGTGAGGACCTCTGCAACTTCATGAGACCCGGTTTCAAACTAAAGTATAAAAAAATTAGGGCCCGGGGATGTAGCGCGGAGGTAGAACGCCCCTGGGTTCAATCCCCAGTACCGCAAAAAAAAAAAAAATACTTTTATCAATATTGCCTCGTTATATTTTCAAAAATTCTCCACTTTCCAAAAGAGGAAATTTATATTAGAGAAATCAAAGTCCTGTGTAACTCATCATGGCAGAAACAAAGCTGGAGCCTAGACATCTCGTTAGCACCCAGGTTATCTTTGTATCATTTTTCTTGCAATTGTTACAAGTTCTAGGAAAGAATATGTCACTGGGTCTCAAAATGATTGAGATCTTATTAAAATTTCAAATTGCAAACTTGGTTGATTATAAGTACTCTATGGAAAGATTTTTTAAATGCCAATTCATTAGTCCCACCTAGAATTAATGAATAAAAATCACTGTATTATCATATGCAAAGGCTCCTGCATAGGATGCCATTTTGCAGAAGTGCCATGAGTTTTAGCACATGGATCTTTTTTTTTTAACCAATGTTTCACTTAATCCTAGTGCGGTAGGCAGAAAAATAGCTTTCCAAAGATTCTGTCCTAAACCCTGAAATATCTACCTATTAGGTTAGGTTATATGGTATCTTCATCCATTGGGTGCTGCTACAAAAGACGACCTGAGACTTGGTAATTTATAAAGAACAGAGATTAATGTCTCATGGTTCTGGAGGCTAGGAAGACCATGGCTGAGAGGCCTATACCTGGTGAGGGATTTCCTGCCGCATCATAACAGGTGAGATGGAAGGCATCGAATGGTAAGAGAGCACACATGGAGCAGGAAAGGGGAAGGGGAGCAAACTCACCCTTTTATCAGCAACCCATTTCATGATAATTAACCTGCTTCCATGATAATAGCATTAATTAACTTGCTTCCATGATAATAGCATTAATCTATTCATGAAGGCAGAGCCACAATGACCTAACCAATTCTTTTTTTTTTTTTTTTTGCAGTACTGGTGATTGAACCCACACAGGGGCATTCTACCTCCGAGCTACACCCCCAGGCCTACTTTTTATACTTTATTTTGAAACCGGGTCTCATGAAGTTGCAGAGGGCCTCACTAAGTAGCTGAGGCTGGCCCTGAACCCGGATCCTCCGGTCTCCGCCTCCCAAGAACTGGTATTACAAGCGTGCGCCACAACGCCCGGCATACCTAACCAATTCTTGAAGGTCCCATTTCTCAACACCATTGCATTGAAGATAAAGTTTCCAACATATGGACTTTGCAGACACTTTCAAACCATAGCATACGGCATAGGGGACTTAAGGTTGCAAATGAAATTAAAGCTGATAATCAAAGAAGCATAAAATGAGGAGATTATCTTGAATTACCTAAGTGGTCCCAAAGTAATCAAAAGTTTCCTTAAAAGTAGAAGTGAAAAAGAAAAGAAAAGATATTTAACCATAGAAAGAGGGTCATAGAAATGCAATATTGCTGGCTTTGAAGATGAAAGAAGATGGCCATGACCTCACTAATGCAGGTGACCTCTAGACACTGGACAGGGCAAGAAAATGAAACTTCACTCACACCAGAGTCTTCAAAAGGGACTTGGTCTTGCTGACACCTTGAATTTAGCCCGGTGAGAACCATGTCAGACTTCTGACCTATGGAGGTACAGGATAATAAATGTATTCTATTTTAAGCCACTAAATTTATGTCATTTGATACAATTACTATAGAAAACCTGGAATTGGTATATTGCTACAATAAATACTTAACTGTAGAAGTGGCTTTAGAATTGGGCAGTGGGAAGAAGCTGGAAGAATTTTGAGGAGCATGGCCAAAAAACCTATATCCCCTTGAGCAGACTTTTAGAAGTAGTAATATAGATGCTAACAACTCTACCAGGTAATATTTGGAAGAGAGTGGGGAACATGAGAGAGAAGACAATACTGCCTTGGCTAAGCCCTAAACAGCAATGAAGAGATTACAGAAATGTGGAATTAAAGATATTGCGAACGAAGATTTGGAAGGGAATGGGGAATGTGTTATTGGAAATTTAAGGAAAGGAGATCCTTATCCTATACTAATAGAAAGCATAGCCAAAGTGTGTCCCACAGGTAATGAGAAACAGAACTCACAAATGAGGAAAATAGACATTTTGCTAAAATAATTTCAAGCAAAGTGCTGAAGGTGTAGTCGGTTTCTTCTTGCTGTACACAACAAAATGAGAGATGGAAAAGATAGACTAATAAAAGAACTGTTAAAAAAATGGATACAGAATCTGATTATTTGAGAAATTTACAGTCTTCCAGGATAGTGAAGGACTAAAATTACCAGATTTCCTCTCAGGAGAGAAAATGCTGAGAGTGTCCCTGGTACAATATGTTGAGGTGGTTGATTAGAACAACAAGACAAATTCTAAGCTGCAATCAAACTCTTATTCATTTACCAAGACAGTGAAAACAAGAGGGATGAAAACACACAGGGTTTGCTTGTTCCATTTTTCTCCATGGAACAGCACTAGGAGAGAGTGAAGTGGATACAGGATAGACAAGGAGAATCCTCTTGCTATCAAGGAGCCCCAAACAAAAGGTTCCTATTTATGAACCTGGGGAGTAGAAAGGAGGGAGGGAAGGACTAGGAGCAGAAAGGTACTCAGTCAAAATGGGGAAAGTGCCTCCATCAAAGCCCCCAGTAAGGAGAACTTGCAAAAGTGTCTGAATTTCCTCAGCTAAGACCCCTGATAAGGGAGCTTCTAAACCCAGGCACCTGGGTTTGGAATGCAGCTGTGTGTATGAGCAGGGCTGGCTTGGGGAAACGGGGCTGGATTTGGGTACTTCATTACAACTCACTCCAGAAAACTGCACTGTGCTTGGTTGTGCACCATGTCTCAGGTGGTGAACAGCTTACCCTCCTGAAGCCTGCAGAAGCCCTGCATTGCCTGTGATAGGACCTGTTATGGTTTGGATTTAGAGTGATCCCCAGACCTCATGTGGCAGGAAAGGCAGCCCTGTTGGAGGGGTCCCTGGGGTGTAGCTTTGGGGACGATATATGTTTCTTATCCCCTCCCTTCATTCTCTCTCCTCCCTCCCAGGATTTCCTGAGGGAGTGCAGCTTGTGGCAGAAGCTGACCCTGGAGTGGACTATGGCCTCTGAACCTCTCCAGATCTGTAAGAAAATAAATCTTTCTTCCTCGAAGTTTTGTGCGTGTCAGTAGTGAGGATGCTGACTAAAACAGGACCCAAAAGGTCCCACTTAGGATATCGGCCCATACGCAGACTCCTCACAACCGTCGGCTAATACCTCCGAAATATCAAGAGGTTAGAATATTTAGTCACAGGAAAGGCAATTTCAAGACATTAAGCATGTGATTCCAAGGTCCCCTCAGCCATCTCAACAGAAGCTCACATGGGGATTCCGGAGAAAAATCTATGAAGCAACTCCTTCTATAATGGAGAGAATTTCCCGCCAGGAATGGGAGAGCCACAAAATCTTTAAGTACTTTTTAACAGCAGGAATACTGCCATCTTGGACCTGAATGTGCAGAGAGAATAGGAAATGGCAAAAGATTGTAGGACCCCCAAAAGTCTAAAGTCTGGAGAGTCAGTTAAAACTACTCAGCTGCAAATATGAGCTACTTTCCATGTACCACCTTATTCCCAGGCCTTGAAACAACATAGAAATTACCCAGCTGGATTTCAATAAAGTTTGAGAATGGTATTTCCTTTTTTCTTTCTATCCCCACCCTGCCTCATTGCAGAGCTAGATGAATTTCAGAACATTTTTGTGCTCTAGGTATTTACTCAAGCCTTTTGTAAAAGATTCTGCTACTGTGAGAGTTTGCACAGCCTCACATATACCAGGCAAGTTCTCTACCACTGAGCTACATCCCCAGCCCAATTTTTCCCCTTTTGGAGTGTGACTACCACCACTGCTATCATCTCTCTTTCCCATCACTGTATTTTAGGGCCCATAGCTTCTTTTCTATGTTTCTAGGTCCAGAGATAGAGAAAAATTTGCTCAAGGATGAATTACACCTAAGGTCCAAACCAAATTTAGGTGGCTAAGGTGATGAAATTTGACATATATTTTTAGCTGATGAGACTGAAAGTAGATTTTTGAACTTGGAGTTTTTGCTATAATAGGCTAATCAATTTTGGACACATTGGTGATCAGTGAATGAATTCTGCATGTGAGATGGACATGAATCTTTCAAACTTAGACAGTATAATAGGCACAATAATGCTCCCCCAGCTAGTAAAAAGGTAATCACCTTCTAATCACTTGAATTTGTGAATATGCTAAATTCTGTGGTATTGAGGAATTAAAGGGGAAGATGAAATTAAGGTTGCTAGTAAACTGATCTTAAAATAAGGAGATGTTCCTGGATTATCTAGGAAAGCCCCATCCAATCATGGGGTATTTAAAAGTGAAAGAGGGAGTTGCAATAAAGAAGGAAATATGACTGTAGAAAAATGATCAGAGAAATTCCATATTGTTGTAGAAAAATGATCAGAGAAATTCCATATTGTTGTATTTGAAGACAGAGGAAAAAAGCAGTGAGCCATGAATGCAGATAGCTATAGAAGTTAGAAAAACCAAGGGAATAGACACTTCCCTTGACCTCCCAGTGTATTAGTTAGCTTTTTTATCACTGTGATAAAAATGCCTGACAAGAACAACCTAGAGGAGGAAAGGTTTATTTGGATCACAGTTTTAGAGGTTCATTCCATGGTTGGTTAGCTCTAAGGCAGGAAAATTTTGGTCGCTTGGAGTGGCAGAAGAAAGCTGCTCAGCAGTTAAGAAACAGAAAGAGATAGAGAGGAAGTCAGCATGGACAGAGTCCCCAACGCCATACACCCAGTGACCTACCTCCTCTAACCCCACCCTACCTGCCTACGGTTACCGCCCAGTAAATCCATTCAGATTATTAATCCTTCAGTGGATTTATCCACTGGTGAGGTTAGAGCCCTGATTCAATTAGTTCACCTCTGAACATTTCTTCATTGCCAACACGTGAGCTATTCTAGTGGACATTCCGTATCCAACCCTAACACCCAGGAAAGAAGGCAACTTGACCAACATTGATTTTAGCCCAGTGAAATCTGTGGACAGCTTATAACCTAAAGAACTATAAGATAATTAATTTCTTAAAACCATGACATTTGTGGTAATTTGTTACTGCAACAATAGAAATAGAAGACTAACACATGTAGGATGTCGAAAGGCTAGGTTTATTATTCTTAAGAAGTATTTGCACTTTTAGTTAAAAAAATGCTATACCATTCCATTAACCCAATTAATGTGTGAGTTTTATTTTTATGCATTAATTTATCTATTTCAAAAATCCCCCCAAGGTTTACATCTTTCTAATATGAAAAGTGGCTGATGTCTATCTTTTGATTAAAAGCCTAAATTGAATTAGAATCACCATTTACACCTTTAAAATGCTAAATCACTTTAGGGATTCGTTGTAGATATCGTTTTTGCTCTACCCAGCACCTATTAAACTGCACAGAAGGAAAAAAGTAATGCAGACTTTTTGAATTGCAGAGTTGAACAAGCCTCTGAAGGCCAGGTTATCGAACAATACCTTTAATGCTTTTGTCCCTTTCTCAGCATCCCTTTCAATTTGTTTCCAGTCTCTCTTTTGTAACACTCTCTACATTCTGAGTCATCTTACTGCATCCCTGGATTCCTCAAATCAATGCAATTTTTGTTATTGTTGTTACCCATAATTTCCATAATCTTAAAGGTATGATTAACTGGTCATCCTAAATGCCAAAAACCCGATGAAGCGATGTTTTATTTTCGAAAGCAGAAGAGATGCATTTCAGAACAGTTCTGTGCTCTTGGCCTTCCACTCAAGCCTTTTGTAAAGGATGCTGCCTCACTGAAAGTTGGCACTTGCTGCTTCTGTCCATCTGTCATAATGGAATTTTGCCGGTTTTAAAATATGATAAGACAACTATACTTGAACATAAGTGCCAGAAAAACACAGACATAATTTTTAACTCTGCACAGCATTTCTAACACTACCCTTTGGGCAAGACGCCATGATGTCTGTGGCAGATTTGATTTTCAATGGGGGGAAAAATAACTGTTTTAAACTCCATGTTCTGCTGAATTACATGTTTGTTCCTGTCAAATTTTATTTTTATCCTATGCCATGTTCAGCAATGGGGAGAAAAATGAATCACTACTGGCATTGTTAAAGATCCATACTCTATATAATGTATATAATGATGCACAAATCAGATGTTACATGTAAAAGTGTAAATCGCTACACAAGTATGAAACATTGTTATTTTATAATAAACCAATATTATTCAGTTCGCAGTACTCTAAAGTAAGTTTTCTCTGCATTTTAATTTCTCTTTTAATAGTTTTTTAAATTATTTGACATAGGAAGTATTCTGAAGAATAGAGTGTTCTGAAACATGCAAAAATAACCTAAGTCGGTGCTTTTGCATTTCAAAAGCAATGTGACTACAATATGGGTAATGTGCCTATTTAGAAGGCATAGAGCAGTGGAGAGTTGCTGTTGACTAAACTAGAACATTCTAAATACTTGTTTTTCCCTAATTTTCTTAATAGAAAAAATATAATCATTGAATGCTCACTGGATATTTGTACTAATGATAAGATTAGATAAGATAGATTAAAAGATTCATTAAACATAAAGAATAAAGCATGTAATTACTATATTCATATGATAACTACATTTGCCATCATACATATAATCTTTCCTAGTATTTTTATTTTTTTCAAATAGGCTAACATACATTAAAGGTGAAAGCATGCACAATTTTCAGTTTAGCATGGGTCTCAGCAACAGTTGGTCTTAATACTTTATTCCTAAGCCAAACTTAAAATGGACTAAATAAGTGAAATATAAAATATTTTTATAATCTAACATAATAGATATTATTCAGTAATTAAATGTTTTAAATATAACCAATCTTAGCTGCTAAGATATTTTAACGTTTGAATTAAATTTCCTTTACCTCTGGCCTCTCTAAAGAGTCAGGAAGGCAATTGAAGAGGACTTTTTAATTAGCTTTTTACATCCTGTATTCATCTTCCATTGGCAATGCATTTCAATGGCTCATCATTCAAAGAATACATAAAGATATGCAAAAAAAAAAAATTCTTCTCTCTCTTTTGGCAAGTGCATTCAGTTCTCCTCCAGGGAGTCAACCAGCAGTATCAGTTTCTCATGGAGCTCTCCCAAGCTAATTTTGTATGTATTATTATATATTATATATTATATATCCTTCCACTTTTCAAACAAACATGAGCATGAAATGCACCTTATTTTCTCCTTGCTTTGTCCCTTTAATAGCATATCAGTTAATAAGTCACTTCCCTATTC
Organism: Glis glis; assembly: GCA_004027185.1. Lineage (NCBI taxonomy): Eukaryota > Metazoa > Chordata > Mammalia > Rodentia > Gliridae > Glis > Glis glis. Next base: position 153,825 of record PVJS01000136.1, on the reverse strand, counting down.
TTTTCAGTGACTGTAGAATATTTCTTTATATCTAAGTACCAGAGTTTCTTTTGTTTGCAATTTAATGAAACATCTTTTTCACAAAACTTATGTGGTGTTTTTAAAATGTTTAACTAATAAGTAAAAACTTACAAATTGTACTTATCAATGGGGTACCACGTTATGTTTGGTTACATGTATTGTTTTTATCAATATGTTATCTCATATAATTTCAAGAACTTCTGTGAGATAATTATTACCCTCAATTTACTCATAAGTATTTCAAGACTTTTGAGAGTGAAATTTTAAACTGGTTTGGGGTTTGGTATTCTCCAGGCCCAAATCCTATCTCATTTCTCTTTTTTTTCCAAACCCATTTCAACAAAAGAGTGTGCCCTGTCTTTTTGAATGCCAATCAGTGATTCAATAGTCATTTGATATTTTATGAAATTTTACAGTAAAAGGAGAGTTTGCACTTTGGCAAAAGCTGATTGAGCTATGGCAAAAATTCAAAGTAAGTCATTTTTCTCTGTTGTATGTTAAATTTTATATCGTCAAGCTGGAGAGGATATGGAGAAACAAATGCTATACTTTCAAACATTGATGTCATGGATCTATGTGAACTGTTTCAGACAGATAAATTTAAAAACATGAGAAAAAATCTCATACACCCCTTCTGCATTCCGAAACACATTTTTATGTTGAACTTCTATTACCCTCTATTATCTAAACCTGTTTTCTTCCCCTTTCTTCACAAACAACAAAATACACTAAAATATATACTTAGCTCCCTTTTGCAATATTCAATTCCCTCAAATTCTCGATGTAATAAAACAATCTTAGTGATTAAGAAACAAATGAATGGTCTGCAAGCATTCTAGAGTAAAGATATATTAACAGAAAAGAGTTTGATTAAAACAACTTGAAATATAAAATATTTCTTCACCAAATCACAAAAGAAATTAGGAAAGTCCATTTACTTCTTATGGTTCTGATTATGTGGCAGTGTTCTCTTTGGCTGTCTATGGAGCTCATAACTTTTACTCTTCTTCCAGAATGGTGATAAAATACAAAATTGTACCCTTACTGATGGCCCCTACACTGTGGCATTCTAATACCCTATTCATAGTGATACGATATAGTTACAGTTAACTGGTCTAAGCTTGAGCCAATCAGCTTCTCTCCAAGTGTAATTTAAAATCTCAGATTGGGAGAATGAAGTCATCCTGCAGCCTCATAGAAACAGCAGGGAACAGGAAAGGAGCCTATGCACATCTGTTGAGCTTCCACTGTCTTGAGTCTTTCATTTCCTAAATGGTAATTGACTCTTTCCTTAAATCATTATCTCCTCCCCTCTTTTTTTGGTGCTATTTTTTCAATCTATGTAGTGATTTATCAATGTGCTCGTTTATTTAATGCATATTTAATATGACTTTCAACTTCATTATGCTCAATCCTATTTGAGGCACTGAGATTTCTTCAAAAAAAAACACAGTATGATTCTACCCTTGTTGAATTTTTATTCATGAGAAAGACTGATTGTAACAAGAAAACAAATATATAATTTTACATAGTGGTAACTTCTATGGAGAAAAATCATCAAATTAATAATATAAAAATAGAGGAGAGCCAGGCGTGGTGGCGCACACCTGTAATCCCCATACTTGGGAAACTGAGAGAGGAGGATCACAGGTTCGAGGCCAGCCTCAGCAACTTAGGAAGGACTTCAGCAACTTAGTGAGACCCTGTTTCAAAATAAAAAATAAAATAAGGCTGGGGGTGTAGCTCAGAGGTAGAATGCCCCTGGGTTCAATCCCCAGTACAATCAAAAAAGATAGGGAGGGGGGAAGATGTGGGAAGAAGGGCTATTTCAGATAGAAAAATAAAAAAAGGCCTATTAATGGAAATGGTGGTTCCTCAGACCTAAATGATAAAAAATTGAGAGTATAAGCCTTATGAAGTTCTAGAGAAACAAAGTTCTAATCTGGATAGCATATTCAACAATCCATGAAGATTGACACTTTGGTGTGTAAAATATTAGTGAGGGAGAGGGAATGTGGTAAGACAGGAAATAGACAAGCAGCAATATCAGGGATAATGATAATAAATTTAAATGCACTCCTTTACTTTTGGTACTTTACCTTCTTCACTGAAATTAATAAGTATGCTGGTGTGTTTATCTGTGATAAACTTAATCGCATATCATATTTGCTTTTCTTCTCTTTGTTCATTATATTTTTATATAAACGTTGAAGTTGAGATAAACTCCTAGATTGTCATTATTATGAACTGAAGAACATCTTTAATGAGACTGTATAAAACAATAGAAAAACAATGGACACTTATATCACTTGTATTGTTTGAAACAGTGCTTGCTCTTCTGGGTGATGAGAGTGTAATGGTGTCCTCTGAACACAAGTATACCACATATGATCCGACACTAACAAACAGCACACTTGCAGTTATGTAGTTTGATGTATCAAATAGTCGAGCCATATCATGCATGTTTTCTTTTTGATCCCCCTTTTATTGAACAGGTACTGAGAATTCATTACATGCCAGACCTTTGATTTGAATAATCTTTAGCCAAACCACCTTCCATATTTTAATTTCAATTATAATTCCCAAAATGCTGAGAGGTTGAGTTTTATCCCCCATTCCAAAGTTAAATTTACTGAATCTGAATCCAAAACTATGATATGTATACACTAGTATATTTAAAACGATCACAAATAGCACATCTTATTCAACATTAACTGGGTGAGTTTACATATTTTGCTTTTTTCCCCCTTTAATTTTCTTGAGTTTATTCTATTGTTCATTTTCTAGTTATGGATTTTACTATTGATTTTGAAATCTCAATATTTCAAAAGGCTCTCCTTTTTGAAATATATTCCATTTTTCTCTCTCTGCATTTGTACCACTAGTAGTACTAAAGAAATCTACCAAACCTCCAGGGTGGGCATTAATCCTTGTCTAAAGCAAGGGAGATATATGGTGGGGCAATCGGTGGTAACAGTAATAGTAAGAAGCCTTTGGTGTGTTTATAAGAAACACTTTTTTGTATTTAACACAATCAATACCTTCCCTGAGCATAGGCACTATGAAAAGTTGAATGAATGAGTGGATGAATGAATGAAATTAGTAGGCATAGACTACCTCAAATATATCTGACATTAGGAAGGGCAGAAACAAATACACATGTTTTAAAAACTTTGATTAATAAAGACATTAAACGTCCAAGGTAAAGTTACTGCACCAAATTCTAATCAATTGTACTATTGCGTTTAGACACACCTTGTGAAGGAGAATTATTTACAAGTTTACCGTTTTGCAATCTGGTAACATCTTTAATGCTTATTTATATGGTGAGATGCTAAAGGAAAATAGTGCCTCAGCATGATGTCCAGGCTTCCCTGTTGCATGTGGGAGATAGCATTTGTGAATTTGGGTTATTTGCAAATGGATGTAATTTATATTTTATTCCCCATTTGATATGCCAAAAACAAAATGGAAGAATCTGTGTATACCTCCATTTTACTTTCCTGTCTTGCACAGTCTGATGGGAAAATGAATTAGTTTATACCTGATTAGAGGCTGTTGCAGTCCCTTCTCTCTGTAGCTTTGTTATAATTATGGAATATTAAAGTAATCGGAAGTAGAACACCTTCATTTACATAAGGATGAAGTCAGGCTATTTTCAGTGATGGTCTCTGAGGCATCTGTGTTCTTCTACATTCTCTGTCACAACTCAGGGATCTTTTATTTATGTGTTTTTTTTAAAAAAAGATAGTGTAAACTCTGGGTTGCAGCTTGACAACTGGCAGGTAGGCAGTGGATGCATTTCCTGGTCATTGCAAGTCCCGGCAGCAATAATGGATTCTGTATTCCTTTCACCCTGTACATTATTAAAAAAGTAGTGGGAATCTTTAATACATATATATTGGAAAAACATATAACATTTTATATACATTCTTTTCTCAAAACTAAAGATCATGACATAGTAGGAACTTTAAACAAGGGATTAGAAACTATCAGATCTTCCCCAGACCAGCCACTAGCTACTGGAAACTGAATGAGTTGTGAAATCTCTTTTTGTCTCAGATTTCTAATCTCTCCAACCCTAACACTGGATATGCATGACATATAGATAGTGCTATTGAAACATCGCAAAACTAGAGACAGTCTTTAAATTTTCCTCTAAAGTATATATTATATTGTTCTGCCTTTTCAGTGAGAAATTTTCCATCACATGATTAAACAAATTGTTCAGAGACTAACTCAAAAATATAAAAGTGGTTGAATATTCTACTCATACCAATGAGAAGTTATATATTGCCAATGAAAATAAACATTTTTGAAATTATTTTCTTGGTTTCTTAACTTTTTCAGAGTCATTACATACTGTAGTCTGCATTGCTATGTGGTTTAAGGATCCCTATAACTAGCACACATTTGTTTAAAGAAGCATATCCAGCTACACAATGGATAGAAACAGCCTAAATCTTATTAACTCTAGTGATTGCTCTCATAACCATTTCAATGGAAAAGCGATGCTGCTGCCAAATATTATCCAGTATATTAAGTCTCTCCGGTTGCATAAAAAGATGAAGTAACCCTGGAATATAACATATTCCAAAAATCTGGTGGCTCATGAGGTGAAAAATTATGAGCTTGGGTTTCTATAATATTTGAAAGGTCAAGAGGGTAAGCAGATGGCTAGCTGTAGAATTTATTGCACATTAAGCAATTGTTTTGATGTGCCAAGCAGAGTCCTGGAAGCTTATGAGATTGTAAAATACAATGACCCTGCATTAGACTGCGGATTCGGCTCATGATACACATGCGATTTTAGAGATGACATCTATCACTGGTTTATTACCTGTCAGAAACTCACATGATTCAACACAATTAATATCCTGAACTATAGTTTTTACTATTGCTCTTTTTCTAACCTCTTTTTTTTATCTTGGTATTTTATTCTACTTTTATAATATGACTAAGTTCGGGATAATCAAGTGACAGCTCAGCAATGCTGAATGATTTTCCAGTAACTTTTCAGTACTCATAGTAATAAAGTTTTATAAGGGATATAAAGAATTTAGATACTCAACCCCACATACTCTCTTCCACGTACGTGTGTAATTTCATTGTCATCAATGAGAGCTTTCGAATGCAGAGGACAGCAGTATTTTTCATAACTATATAAAATGCGTAAGACAAATTTCCTCCCTTAAAAAAAGTTAATCCTAAGAAGGCGATCTAGGATATTATAGTTGCAGACCCTTTCTCAAATTAAATAAAACAAACAAAATTGTCAAAGACAAATTAGTATCTTATGGACCTAGGAAAGTGTTTTCTGGAGGCCATTGTTAGTGTGCTACTAATAACAATTTACCAGTATGTTATGAAACAGCATGCCATAGTGCTCCATTTCAGAAGTTCGTAGTAGTAATATTTACTAAAGGCAAAAATATATTAAAAAATTACTAGAACCATAATAGCTAATTAAGACTTACCTTCTCTTCTCAGTTTCAGGAACTACATAGTAACTATGATTTTTAAGGATATTATATGAATAGCTGGGTACTCACAACCATATTTAACCAATTATGAACAACCATAATTCTATTAAACATACTCTCATACTCTTTTTTTATTAACTGAAGACTGAACCCAGGGGCATTCTACCTCCGAGCTACATCCCCAGCCCTTTTTATTTATTTTTTATTTTGAAACAGGGTCTTCTCGCTAAGTTGCTGAGGATCTCACTAAGTGGTTGCTGAGGTTGGCCTTGAAACTGTGACCCTCTGATCCTCTTGTATCTGCCTCCCAAGAACTGGGATTACAGGCATGCACCACCATGCTAGGCTACTATTAAATATACTCTTAAAACTCAATCAACTCAGACTTCAAAAGGAAGAACGTGCTCAAACCATAGTTAATCATTATGTTCATTTTATTTAAAGTTACTAATTTTAATGAACATGATTTTTTCATTAGTAGTTCTGAATCTGGCATACTTAACGAGGCAATCATTTTAAAATGGTACATAACATGAAAGAAATATATTTCTGTCCCACATGTTTTAGATAAAACAATTCAAGTGTCAAAACATAACACCTAAGATAACTTTATTCCATGACACACCTTCATTCAATGTCTTCATGGTAGACTTTATTTAGTGTAAATGACTTTGTTAATAGGGGTTTTATGATAACAGACTGTTTCATTTAGCAAGACTTCTTACTTGAGGAAAGATTCCAATACATGCCAATCTATTTATGAATGCATGAACTGCTAATATGGAAGCCTTTCTTAAATTTTATACTTAGAATCTGCTGAGTGGGTGAGTTAGTGTGGTAGAAAGTAAAAGCATTATATGATCTGAAGAGCACTGGAGTTGTCTATTGAAAATGAATCTGTGGGAGGCACTTTATTCTCCAGGTCTAAGTTGAATCCTCAATATAAAAAGGTTGGGATGATAGATCAGCTCTAAATTGGAGCAGTAGTGGAGTGGCTACCTTGGGAAGTACATTTTCTTGAAGATAAATCTGAGTTGCAATCCTAGCTCAGTTTCTTCATCTCTATCATTGGTAACATAATAATCTTCCCTGAAGCATTGCTATGAGAATTATACAAGATGAATTTGTCAATTATCTAGTTTAGTGCATGACATATAGAATAGTATTTAAAAATAATATCTATTTCTTTAACTCTCTTTAACCTTTTAACCTTTTTCTTTCTCTCCTTTGGATCTTTCTTCATGTTCTATGTTTCCATGACTTATCTCAAAATATTTTATACGATGATTTAAAAAAGTTCTTGCAGTTAGAAAATTACTGTAATATAAAAATTTGATTGAGTAGCATATATGGTTTTTAAAATATATCAATGTAGAGAAACATACAAGATGTATCTTTACAAACATTGAGAAGAATATATATGATCTTAATGTAAACTATAGATAATTATACCTAGAGATAGATACAGCCTTCAATACCAGGAACCATGCCTGCACACCAAACAATAATCTGAGATTCAGAGCAAATTTAAAATTTTCTAATAATCTATAAAAATTCTTATTTCTTGTATCAGTAACATTATTTTTTAAATTGAGCCACTGAAAAAGACATGCAAGATGGCCAAAGTTTAAACTTACTTATGTTTTAAAAATCTGCAAAAGTTGTTGTATCCAAAAAACACGAAAGAATGCAAGCATCCATGAAGTTCCAAGCCTTCATGTATTTTAGGATATCATCAACTGCAAATACCTAGAGAAAAAAAAAGAAGATATGTATATATCCTACTGGGAAATGCAAATTACAGTTTAATAATCAAATTTTGTAAGAATGGTAGAGTCTATAAGTAGAAAAGAATCAGGTGATAGGTATATTCTGCATCTCAGGAGTTAAACTATGAACTCTCCTCTGTGTTAAGGAATCATTGACAAGGAGCTCTATAAATAGGATTTTATGTGACTCACCAATGTCATCTATACAAATCTGGTGAGCATCTCAGTCAACATCCCTGGTCTGTACTGACTTCAAGCCTACTGAAAAAGGCACTCCCAAAATTACTCAGGAAGGCATAATGACTTTCTTGATTGATAGTAAGAAAGATTGTTATGGATTTCTGCAGCTTCAAGTTTCACACAAGGCCAAAAATACCCAGTGTTCAGTAATCTCAGGTAATGAGGATGATAACCTTTTCTTTGTGACTCAATATCTCTCATCTCAGGAAAAATTATTTATTTATTTATTTATTTATTTATTTATTTATTTATTTATTCATTCATTTTTGTGATACAGGAGATCAAGTCCAAGGACATTCTACCTCTGAGCTATATTCCCAGCCCTATTTTTTATTTTTTATTTGGAAACAGGGTCTCACTAAGTTGCAGAGGGCCTCCCTAAGTTCCTGAGGCTGGCCATGAACCTGCAATCCTCCTGTCTCAGCCTCCCAAGTACCAGGATTACAAGTAAGCACCACCACACCCAGATTTCATGAAAATTTAAAATCCAGTAGAGTCTACTTTTTGAAAAAATACAACAATATTAATATTTTTTATAAGGAGCAATTAATGGTAATGTATATGTGTGCTACAAACTTGCCTGATTAGAGTAATAACTATAACCTAACCTTAAAGAGTATAATTAAGTGATTTGTACTTTAGTATCAAATTGAAATTCCATAAATTTTATATGGTATTAAAATATTTAAAGTATTTAAATTTCTACATATTTATATACTTAATTTGTTAAATATTGAGAGCTACTTTTATTAGAAAAGTTTTATTTGCTACATTAGATGATTAAAGTACTCATGAAGGAAATCGAATATACTAAAATTTAAAATAGTCTTATTATATGTGAAGATACTTAGTCAAGTTTGTAAACATAATCAAACATTATTCAAAGCCAAAACAAGTGATTGATAACCCATGTTAAATGTATAAACAGGATAGTAAAATATGCTGAACTTAGTCTTAAAACATTTTTATTATAACTTTAATGATTTACTTAATAGTAAAAAAACTCTGAATATTCTTTAAAATATACAAAAACATATGTTGAAAAATCCAAAATCCTTACAGAAATGCAAAGTCCTTTATTATTTCCCATCTTGACTTCTTAAGAGTATGATTTGATTTCACTCAGTCTCAGACAGCCTATCTGTAAAACAGGAATATAAGTGACTACTTTTAATATAAATATTTTGAAGGTTACAAAAATAATATATATGAAGTATGCACACATTTCAGTGCACAGCATTAACTATTGCTCTTAAACCTTTTGCTAACCTTCCTGAAATGCAATTACTTAAAAGTCCTCTAAAATGCTCTTTTAAAATATTAATCTAGTAATATCAATGCCAATATTTGTAATTGCATTGAATAAAATATTTATAGCTTTATATATGTGTATGCATGTGTGTATCATTTATTTCAACTTTATCAAATTAATAGTTATTTGCTTCCCCAATTTTTGAGAACTTTGTAACTGTAACATAGAAGTTTTTGGAATCTCGTTTACAATAAGCAATCAAAAGTTCTCCAAATATAGCTGTGAGGAACTTCATCATATTTAGGTCATGAATATTTGGCAAAAGAATCTTTTAAACATTTATTTGTGCCTATAGAGCTTTTAGTTATAGTAATAAACTTCCAATAAATACATACTTAAGCTTGCCTAAAACTTTCATTCTACTTATTTAGTTCACTGGAATTTTCTCAGGAAATAAGTTTGTCATGGGCTTAAACAAGACAAAAAAATACCTTCTCCAACAATAACAGGAGCAAGAATAAAACTTATGCTGTGTAAAAGATAATAAGCACACCATTTCTACATTTTTAGCATAAACCTATGAAGCACTTCCTAAATGTAACCAACTTTTCTCAAAAAAGGGTTGTGAGTCAGTTAAGATCAGAAGTGTGAAATTGAAAATCCAAGGCTAGAAAATATTAATATTAGATAAATGATCTTTTTAAGTATAAAGATTTTCTACAAAATGTCAAAACTAGCAAATAGATAGTACACATTATGGAGAATTAAATGTCATTTAAAATTGGACATGAATAAAATTCTATAAGCTTTTCCTGTGATTAAAGAAAAAAGCCCACCAGTATTAATATTACATGTTTGTAGAGCCAGGTGAGGTGGCCTATGCCTGAATCCCAGTACATGGGAGGCTGAGAGAGGAGGATCTCAGGTTTGAGCCCAGCCTCAGCAAGTTAATGAGACTTGCATCAACCTAGTGAGACTTTGTTTCAAAACAAAAAAGAAAAGGCCTGAGGGTGTAGCTCTGAGGTAGAATGCCCCTGGGTTCAATTCCCAGTGCCACATACACACACACACACACACACACACACACATACACACACACACACATACACAAAATGATTTTAAGATAATACCAACCACTAAAAGAGAAAATAAAATTGATTATTATTTCTAAATATCCAGATATCTGTCATATCTTAATATATAGAACATTCTATCCCCCACCTACTTCTTTGTAATTAAGTAATAAGGTGGAATAGCAGAGTAAGAAGGAAAACATCCAATTATGATTTGGGTTGGTTATGATCAAAGGTGTTCATCTTGTGTGAATAAGCCTCCATGGTGGCCTTAACTATTAGATCGCCTTAAAGAAAAGTATCTGAAGTCATCCTCTCAGTATTTACTGAGCAGCTTCCAACATCCCACCAGTGCTCTCAGTCCACCAAAATAAAAAACCGAGACTCCTTTTCTATAGAAGCTATGGCCCAATAATAAAATACTAAGACTATCTTTCTCTCCCTTTTCTAATCTTCTTTTAAAGTGAAATAGCTATTTAGTTTATAATGTTAATCTGAACACAAATGTTAATGAAAGAACTGACAGCATGACTCTAAATGTAAAGGATTCTTTTTGACTCTGACCAAAGGTGATGAGAAAACATCTTTTTTTTTTTGTTTCAATTCTCTCAATTTGTCTCACTTCTGCTAAGTGATGTATTTTTTATTGACAAATATCATAACCCGACCTTTTAAGTCTCCAATGATAAAAGGTAATTGCATTAACTTTTAAACTGTTGAGGGAGGAAAGAGAACATCCTCAAATCTAATTGATATCACCAGTGTCCTCTGATTAGTATAGATTTTGTGTTTCCATTTTTGAGGGACTAAAGCTTCAGGCTAAAACTAAATTGAAGCACTGAAACCATTCTCTTTCTGTCTCTCTTGACAATGTTAGGGAACTGCCAGATTTCAGTAAATTGATAAATAAAGGCAAAGAATACCACACATATCATGTCTTGCCTTTATCAATGGCAATTCATATAATTGCATGGTTGAGAAGCAAACTTCTTTACAAAAGAGTTCTCATCAATAACTACATAAAAATGATAGAATTAGAAAATCTATTTTAGTAAGCCTAATGAAATAGTAGATCTATGCAATGATCATTGATGGCGCTAAACTATACATGTGAATTAATAAAGGAACAATAGCACTGACACCTAGTGAATGCACTAATCAACTTCTTCATTGTTAAACACAGGATAAGCATGAACTATGCCTCGTGCTCAGCACAATAGGACCTGCACCACACCACTAAATTCACACCCTTCACTGATGAGTCTCTAAAAACAGGCATGTTGAGAATAGGGAGTAAGAAAGTCCTAAAGACAGATACAGTGCTGATGAATATGGAATTTTGTGTTAGATAAGGCATTCCTTCTGTAGTGGAAAAGAATTGGGCTGATTAAAGTCCAGAGTTTTTCTTCTTATTTGTCTCACTGACATGAGAAAAAAAATTGGTACAACATTTATTTCATTTTATATCACCAATTGGGGTATATTCTTTAGCTCTATGATTACAAAATGCTAAATCAAATGAGCTTATACAAGTCACTAGCCTGGTGTTTATGTGTGTATGCATGTGTGTGTCCTTTACTTCAATGTTATCAAATTAATAGTTATTTGTTTCCCCAAGTCTTGATGAGATATGAACTGGTTTCATATAGATATTCAATTAACATGTGTTTATTAAATATAATTGGAAAAGAAAATCTTAATTTAAAAAGTAAAGAATATAAAAAGGGTGTTAAATACAGTGCTATAACATGTACATTCATATGAATATTATTTAAATAGGTATCTTCCAAGAAGGCAACATAGATTAATTAAATATAAACATACATTTCAAAACTGGATTGCTACTAAAAAATACTTGGGAATGTATATAGCAGGAAAGATATGGGAAAGACATGTTGCTTGGTTTGCTTTTTTTCACTTGGTCTTTTTTATGAGCTGCAGGTATAATTTTAATTCAAATCATATTTTACATTATTAAAATTCATCCATGAGCATTTATTTCATTAATTATTGTTATTTAAAAATATCACAGGTCAAGACTGTTATAGCCCTCATGGATATGAGCTGCATATTTTGGAACATGTTCTCTTTAAACTTGTGAAAAACTAATGACTTTTTGTTTCCTCTCTCTATTACCTTTCGTGGTGTGTTTACCATTAAGCTTTTCCCAACTAATGCTCATCCCTACTAATTCCTCAGGCATTCAGGAGCAGAGAATTATAAGGGCTAATTCCCTTGAAAGTCAGAGTTAAACAGTGAGTCATTGGGGATTGCAAGAACTTTTGTTTGTTTCCCTCTACATGCTAAATAGGTTTCAAAGTCAGCATTGATAAACTAACAGGTAACATAGAAAGTAAGCCCTGTAATGTGGATACTTCAAAAACAATCAGAAAAGAAACAGTGTGAAGAACAAAATTTGAAAATAAAAATTGTTCCATGGAGGACCTTTTTGTCATATTATTGTAATTTATCATCCAGACTCATCATTTGGAAGGTGCACTACTAATAATTACATTGGGACAATATATGTGACCTGGGTCTGTGCCCGGCAAGGGAAGCTGTGTGATCGCCTTAGCACTGCCTACCCAGGAGATATCCATGTATGCCAGCATAGAGGAGCAGCTCCTCACAGAGAAGAAAGAAGCAACAAGGCTAGGAGGCTTAGTTTCCACTCATGTACAGTTTTTAAAAGTTGAATTCAGATCTCAAATAATCATTTTAAATATAAATGTTTCAAAAATTATTGGATAACTTATGTGGTTAACATTTATTTCTATTAAAATAGTGACTGTTAAATCTATTTTTAAGCCTTAAATAGAAAAGATGTCTGAGAAATAAAACAAGCAGGAATAACTTCCTTCATGGTAAGAAATATTCTAAAAATATTTTACGTATAAAAAGGAAGCAGAATAAAGTTCATTAAAATATTATTTATATTATAAAGACTACTTTATATTTTTATTCTATTAAGCCAATTATATAAAATATAAGAGATAAACCTTAATCATAATATCTGCATGGGATATAAAATAATGTATTGTTCAATTTTTTTTTGGATTTCTGCTAAAAATACTACTTTTTAAAATGAGAGTTTTATTTTAAAGCTAAAATACCGGGGATGGGAATGTAGCTCAGCAGTAGAGTACTTGTCTAGCATGTGCAAGGCCCTGGGTTCAATCCCCAGTACCATCACCACCCCCCAGTACCATCACCACCCCCCCAAAAAAAACCACAGAAACAAAAACAAAATAAACCAAAAATACCAATCACGTTTACTATGTACTACCCACCTTTTTGTCATATTATTGTTCTTTAACAAAACAAAATAATTTTCATACAAAATGGTTCTATATTTAGCTTTGTTTTGGGTGCATATTAATTGTACAGAATAATGGGTTTTATTGTAGCATATTTGTACATGCTTATTAAATAATTTGATCAGTTTCACTCCCCAATACCTCCTCCTCCCGACTCTCCACCTCTCCCCTAATGGTGTCCCTTCTACTTTCAAGACATCCTTTCCTTTTTCTTTTTTTTTTCTTTGCTTCCCTCTTGCTCCCACATGAGAGAAAACATGACACTTGTCTTTCTGAGTCTGGCTTACTTCACTTAACGTGAAGATAAATGGAATGGCATCAAAGGAAAGAGCAAAAGAGCTTCTGCACAGCAAAGAAAACAATTAACAGCATGAAGGGAGCCCACGAATGTGAGAGAAATCCTGGCCAGCTACTCTTCTGAAAGAATTCATATCCAGAATGCATAACCAGCCAGGAACAGTGTCACACAGCTCTAATCCCAGTGACTCTGGAGGCTGAGGCAGAGGATCCCAAATTCAAGGCCATCCTGGGCAACTTAGGGAGACCCTGTCTCAAAAAAAAAAAATTCAGTGGTGGAGGGCCCCCAGGTTCAATCTCCAGTACTGAAAAAAGACAAAAAAGTAAAAGAAACACCCCCCAAACTAACAAGAAAATAAATAATCCCTTCAATAAATGAGCAAATGAACTAAACAGAAACTCCTCAAAAGAAGTACAAAGGACCAACATTATATAAAAGTAATTTCAACTCTCTCTAAATGTCACATTTACTATATAAGTTAAAAGCTGATAAAGAAGACAAATAGAATAGAAATCCTTTATTATTGAAACATCATCTGGTACCCATATATATATATATATATATATATATATATATGTATTAATATATAAGTTAAAAATAAATTTTATTTAAAAGAAAAATGGAAAGGATAAATAAGTGTGCAAGAACAGATAGAACAGATAGAAAACAGTTACTAAGGTGATAGATTTAAGGTCAATACTTTAGTAATCACATAAATGCATATGGATGCTCCAAGAAAAGTTAAAGATGTAAAAAATTAAAAACAATAAAAGAGCCGGGCGTAGTGGCATACGCTTGTAATCCCAGTACTTGGGAGGCTGAGACTGGAGGATCCAGGTTCGCAGCCAGCCTCAGCTACTTAGTGAGGCCCTCCGCAACTTAGTGAGACCCTGTTTCAAAATAAAGAATAAAAAAATAGGGCTGGGGGTATAGCCTGGAGGTAGAATGCCCCTGGGTTCAATCCCCAGAACTGCAAAAAAATAAATAAAATAAAAAAATAAAAATAAAAACAATAAAAGATGATTTAAAATAATGATGCATAATCATTTATTTTCCTTTTACTCTAAACTTGTTTTCAAATTTATTTTCATTAAAAGTTTTATGTCAATAAATTCAAATCCTACTTATGAATTAATAATGTCTACAAATTTCTAAATATAAGTAACTATTACAAAATATCTAAAACAGTTTAAATTGATATGCTACATTATGAAAATACTTTTGAGTTTTTAAGTTTCCATTTCTATCTCTATAAGTGTATATAAACAGATTATTTAGAATAGTAACCATTGGCAGAATGCATAAAAGAAAACTTAAAATAAGGTATACAAATAATTCAACTTATGTTATTCAAATTTTATTTTACTATGAATGCTGAGTGCTATAAACAATCTGAGGTATAATAGAAAGATTTTATAGAAAAAGAAATTATAATTACTATTAATTTCTAGTAGAATTTTAAATGCAGCTTTGAAAAAGTGATTAAAAACATATTCCACAGTTAAAAGTAAGTGGATGGAAATGGTATAATAAAATGAAAGGCTCAGAAGGAGTTTTTACAGAAAAAGCCACCTATAAACCACTTTTGAAAGTTACTGCTAGTCTGGGCGTGGTGGCGCACGCTTGTAATCCCAGTACTTTGGGAGGCGGAGACCGGAGGATCTGGGTTCGCGGCCAGCCTCAGCTCTCTCTCTGTCACTGTCTCTCCCTCTCTCTCTCTCTCTCTCCTTAGCGAGGCCCTTCGCAACTTTGTGAGACCGTATTTCAAAATAAAGTATAAAAATAGGGTCAGGGGTGTAGCGCGGAGGTAGAACGCCCCTGGGTTCAATCCCTAGTACCGCAAAAAGAAAGTTACTTGCTAAATCACTTCATTTGAAATGATGATGTTATTGACATTTTTAAGGTCATGGATTTGAGAGTGGAAGGCTCCTTGATCGAAGGAGCAAGAAATAGAAATTGCAGAGAAAAGTTATTTTTAAATAATTAGAATACATGTATTTATCAACATGTATTTTCCAAGAGAACAACAGAAGATAATTAGATATTTTTAAGATACCAAGTACATTGTTACTAAATCTTATCAATGACCTTTCACTACAGATTTGTTCAAGAAACAGAACACTTCCCTGATGATTATGTGGGCAAAAGTAGAAAGCCATAACCCTTGGTGAACATGAGACATGAAAACAGAGCTCGAGTTGTTAGTTTGTTTGGAGATGGGGTCTTGCTATATTGCCCAGGCAGTCTTCTAATTCAGAATCCACCTCCCTCAGCCTCCTGAGTATCTGGGATTATCCCCAGCATAGTTTTTCCCTAAGCTTCCTTAGTGTATTCATCAGCATTCTCACAGCTATAATCTAATGAACTGAACACATAACTTAGAGAAAGGAAGATTTATTTCCTCATGGTTTCGTGGTTTCAGGTTCAGTTGATGTGAGGCAAGGGACTGTGGATCTCAGGGCATGGCGGTGAAGCAGAGAGAGGGTGAGGCCAAGGCTTTGCTCCTCACTTCCTGGAGCAGGAAGCAAGAGAGAGAGTCAGGGGAGGAGGAACCATATATAATCCCCAAGGCCACACTCCCAGGGAGCCACCTTCTCTGGCCACACCCTACTGGCCTGGGACACCACCCAGACAAATCCATGACAATGGATTTATTCACTGTTGAGATTACAACTCTCATCATTTAACTATGTGAGCCCCAAATATTAATAAATGAACTCTTTAGGGGACCTTCTATATCTAACTATAACATTCCACTCTTGGCCTCTGAAGAGCTCATGTCCAGTTCAAAATGCAAAATGCATTTAGTCCATCTCCAAGTCTTAACAGTTCCAGCATCACTTAAAAGTCCCAAAGCTCAAAGTCTTCTCTGAGATTCAAGATGCACTCTTGTGATCCCTTGTAAAACACAATGAAAATAAAAATGAAATATAAGTTACATACATCCAGTCTATAATGGCAAACAGTAAACATTTGCATTCCAAAGGGGAGGAACAGGACCATAGGAAGAATGAATGGGACCAAAACAATATAGAAACCCAGCAGGGCAAGCATTTAATCCTGCCAGTCCACGTTCCATTTCTGGCATTTGGAGCACATGACAGCGAGATGCTATCTCCAAGGACCTTGGCAACCACGCTGCTATGGCCGGGTTGATGACAATGGGCAGCATACTGGGTTTTCCAGCCTGGTTCTGTGACTCGCAGATAGCAGCCTTGGGGTCATTCTACACTTCTGGCATTTGTAAATCTCAGGGTTTTTTCTTGCAACATTGGCTCCACCCTCACAGCTTCACAGATTGCCCTACTTGGGCCTGCTTGCAGGGATTCCAGGCCTGCCACACATTTCCTGGCTTCCCAGGCCTTCCTTTGAAATCTGGGGGGAAGCCTGCATGACCCCTTTTTTCCACAAAGCCAGCATTATCTGAGTGCCAATATGGACAGCCAACAGAAAAAGTAGTCACAACCTCTTTAGTCATTGCTGCTGGGGCTTTTTCAATCACACCCACAGGGCTTACTCCATCAGGGTCACAGTTGGATGCACATCCACCTGGTCTGCTGCTGCCCCAACTCCATCTGGGCCACCACTAACTCCAACTCCATCTGCCACCTCCATCATGGCCATTGCTGACCCCACCCGCATCATGGCCATCACTTCCTCCTTCCTTTCAGCCATCTTATTTTCTTCCCCAACATCCTCTCTCTGGGCCCCAGCTTTACACATGCTTTTCTTGTCAAACTGCAAATCTATAAAGTCTCTCTGTTTTACTTTCCACTCCCCAAATTTGGTATACAACTCACTGAATGTGGACATCAATATCCATAATACAGTTTGGATATGTTGCTGTTTTGAGATTTCCTCCATCAGTTTATTAATCAGTCCATCATCAAATTCAGCCTCACACAATGTTTAAGGACATGGACAAAATGCTGATAAGTTCTTTGACAACGTATAACACATGTGGCCTCTACTTCATTTTCCTATGGAGCATAGTCAATACCATCTGCCTTTCTAGCCACTTTCTGGCCCCTCCAATTTCCTTTCACACAAGAGTTCCAAAGACTCACAATCCACATGATCAGATTTAGATATGGCCATGGCCCCACCCCTCTGGTACTAATTCCTGTCTTAGCATTTTCACAGCTATAATCTAAA
This sequence comes from Glis glis, assembly GCA_004027185.1. Taxonomy (NCBI): domain Eukaryota; kingdom Metazoa; phylum Chordata; class Mammalia; order Rodentia; family Gliridae; genus Glis; species Glis glis. Next base: position 136,217 of record PVJS01000136.1, on the reverse strand, counting down.
GAACTGACTGCATAACTTAGAAGAAGTTGCGATTTATTTGCTCATGTTTTTGGGTTCAGTCCATGTGAGGCTGGGGACCATGGATCTTGGGGCATGGCTGTGGGAAGAGGAGAGAGAACAAGCACAAGCTTTTGTTCCTCACATCATAGAGCTTAAAGCAAGAGAGAGAGTGAGGGGAAGAGGAACTATATATAATCCCCAAGGCCACACCCCTAGGGACCCACCTTCTCCAGCCATACCCTATGGCCTGGGTCACCACCCAGACAAATCCATGACAATGAATTTATCCACTGCTGAGATTACAACTCTCATGACTTAACTATATCAACCCTTAATATTAAAAAAAAAAATAGGGCTGGGGGTATAGCCCGGAGGTAGAATGCACCTAGGTTCAATCCCCAGTACCTCCAAAAAAAAAAATGAGCTCTTTAGAAGAATTCTATATCTAACCATAACAATTAGGAAACCTTTTTTGTTACCATTTAAATTTAGGCAGGAGACAGGCATTGTGTAGTCCCAGTACCTGGGAGGCTGAGACAGGAGAACTGCAGGTTCAAGGACAGCCTCAGCAAGTAGGGAGACTCTCAGCAACCTAGCGAGACCCTGTTTCAAAAAAATATATAAAAAAGTGCTGGGGTGTAGCTTGGAGATAGAACGCCACTGAGTTCAATCCGCAGTGCCACAAAAAACCTTTTATATAGATAATATAGGAATACAATAGAAAAACTTATTTAACAAGAAAGTTCAAGAAAAAAATGGGTGGATTTTTTTTTTTTTTGCAGTACTGGGGATTGAACCCAGGAGCATTCTACCTCCTAGTTACACCCCCAGCAGTATTTTATTTTTTATTTTGAAACAGGGTCTCACTAAGTAGCTGAGGCTGGCCGCGAACCTGCGATCCTCCTGTCTCAGCCTCCCAAGTATTGGGACTAAAAGCGTGCGCCACCACGCCCGGCTTGGATTTTTCATTTTCTCATTAAAATATTGCTGCTTCTATGAGGAAACTTCATGATTGCACAATGTGCTTGCACATCTTTGGGCTTACCTGTTCGAAATGCTATTCAATGTTTTTACTGGTTGTGGTGAGAAAGAACCGGAGTAAAAGCTCTGTCAGGAAGAACTTATTGGAAATTTCAGGGAGAAGCTCTTGGCATTCAAAAGGAGCTAAGGTTACCAATTTCCTCTCCTGTCATAGTTCACAATGAACATATTTCCTGATAGTTTTGACTGAGCTCCAGGGATTTATAGTGATGAAGAAAAATCTTCACTTCTTATGATTCATCTTTCAAATTAAAGAGGACTAATATACAAAAACTATACTTCTCAGAATCTAAGCAATCATAGCTTCTGTTTTAAAGATACTTACTGAAGGCAGGCATGGTGGTGCACGCCTGTAATCCCAATGATTGGGAGGCTGAGACGGGAGGATCGCAGTTTTGAGACCAGCCTTAGTAACTTAGTGAGACTCTCAGCAACCTAGCAATACCCTTTTTCAAAAAAATAAAAAATAAAAAGGGCTGAGAATGTATCTCAGAGGTAGAATGCCCCGGATTCAGTATTTGGTACCCCCACCCCACACACACACAAAGAGAAAAAAACAATCAAATAGACCACTAGAGGTAATAAATTCCATTGAGATTTACAGTCATAGGAACACTGTCTTGTATGTGTTCCATCATAGACTAAAATATTGTTATGTAGCTCATGACACTATATAATATGAACCCCTAAAAAGCCAGTATTTATGGCTTATAAAGATGTTTGAGGACTTATAATTTATAAATGATATAAACAAAAAACTTATGAAGAATCAGTATTTAATATTAGAAAGAAAAGTATATAAAACTTTATTATAATAATTTTTAATATGAATGGTAGCTATTTACATATCCATAATCATATATAAATATTAAATATAAACAATTGTTTATATAAGTATTAATAATTACTTATATAAAATATTATATATAGTTATTTTATATAAATACTTAATTATTTGTATATTATATTTTATCATAAAAATTATAATATATAAGTAAATAATTGTTCTTTCTCACTAAATATTCTAGAAGCAATGACAGTCATGTACAAATGTGTATCTATAGTTTCCAGAATTTAGTCATTAGTTACATCTTACATGTGCTTGGGTTACTTGGGAGAATATTTTGTTCCATGTCCTCACAGTGTGAATCTGAAGCATCCTGCTATACCAGAAAACAAAGAAATGAATGGAGCTGTTTCAAAAGGACATAGAAGTCCATTTAAACCTGACTCCACTGACAGAGATAAGTTAAATTGAGTGGCACTAAGAGGAATTCTATTATTAGTGGAAATATATTTCACATATCAAAAAATCCACGAGTCCATGATAATATTCAATACAGGGAAAGCTAAAAACATTAGCCTTTTTACTTCAATTTTAAATAGTTATAACACCAACTACTACTCTAAATTTTAAGAAAAGGAAGATGCAAGCATTGACCCTATTTTAAGATAAAAATGTATAGTCTTAATTGGTGAAAGATCTATATAACAGAAGAGTGACAATAAATTTAAAGAAGAATGATAGAATTTGAAAATCACCAATTTGTAATCCTCAATGAAATAATTGATTCAGGCAATAATCAAAATTGATGATAAAATGATAGCTAATAGACTGATGTGATACCATGTATTCATGTTCTAATAAAGTATCACTCCATACATTACTTGCCCACAATGGAGAGAGCCAACTATCAACACCCTACCTAAGGTAGGAGTCTTAACTATCCTTCAGTCAGCAATTACATACCACCCAACCTCTTGCAACATCAAGTTCATATCACCACCTGTGAAGTGTTTCTGCAAAAATGTTTGACACAAAACAAAAGAGTGAGCCTGGCGTGGTGGTGCACACTTGTAATCCCAGTACTTGGGAGGCTGAGACAGGAGGATCGCTGGTTTATGGTCAGCCTCATCTACTTAGTGAGGCCCTCTGCAACTTAGCGAGACCCTTTTTCAGAATAAAGAAAAAAAAAAGAAAAACAAAAGAATGTATGTTTTGTTAGGTGGTTTTGTCTCTATGGGTGTTTTCTTTTAGAATAAAGATACAAGAGATATAACAAGCAAAATGTAATGCATGGTTCTTGATGAATACTGATTTCATGAAACTAGCATAAAAATATTTAGTGAATAATGGGGTCAATGTAACTGGGAACAGATTTTAGAAGATATGGAATTACTTATTTTCTTAGTTCTGATAATGACATTGTGGTTACAACAAGAAAAGGAACTCATTTCCTACAGATGCCAACTGAAGCATTTATTTCTGGTATGTTTTTTAATTGTAACATTTTATAATATTTCAATAAAAACATGAACAGATGAATCAAATGTAGCAAAATATTAACAATTGTTAAATCTTATTGATGTTGGATGTGGGTGCTTGGAAAAACTATCCTCCTTTCTTTTCTGCATGTTTTAAATATGCGTTAAAAAAAGAAAATAAAATCATTAACCAAGCAAAATTTGTGCTGTAGTCAACTTGCCAGTTATTTGCATCTCAATTTAAAATTGAAATTGAATTACGGTATGAATATAAATATGTATTTGAGACAGTCTGAGATCAGGCTTATCCCAAGTTGTACCAAATTTGTGAAAATGGATCCCTAAAGAGAAGATCAGAAACCTTGCTGCTTCGCCCACAGCTTAACTATTAGAAAAAAGAAAATGCTCCCATAAACATGCTAATTATCTGTTTCTGAAGGGAAGGCAGTAATGCACATATCTTTTTCTGGCCTTCTGAGTTAACATAGAATGTTCTATCAACTTCGTACTGTGTCGCTTTGAAAGGCCTTGAAAGGAGTAAATTTATGATAGGGAGAAGGCTATTGTGAGGGACAGAACATGGACTTTAAACAGAAATGTTAGATTCTCTGTTTCATTATTGATGGTCTCTGGAAGGCTGGTTCTGTATCTATAAAGAGGGAAGGATTTATGTGATATGTCAGTAAGAATGCCACTTGAAAATAAGACACTTGCTTTGGGTATGTACTGGGAAAGAGAAAAGATGGAGTGCCAAAAGGAGAAATAACCCAAGAATAGTGTGGTATATACTAAAGTGAGTAAGGAAAACCCTTCCTATAACACAGGCCTGCTACAAGTCATATGCATGTGCAATCCAAAACATTCCATAATGTTTCCTGATAACAATGTTCTGTTTTGGAACGGTTAACAGAATCTGAAATTTTAGTATTTCTCTTGACCTTTGATTGGTTTTACTTCTATCATATAGTTACCTAGTTCTGAATATATATATATATATATACATACATACATATATGTATACATATATACATACATACATACATGTATACATATATATATATATATATATATATACACATTGTACACATTGTACATTCTAAAATACCTTGACTTGATGTATATATTCTCATGGGGATGAAAATGAATCCTGGCATGACACGAAAAGAAGTAGTTATATGTCAGTGCTAATAGGTGGTATAATCTTGTTATAATGTTGTACTTCATCAAATAAAGTTGTTTGTGTCAGAAAATCAAGAGTGGGATGTTTTATTTCATTTGTGGAAGCTAGAGAGAGAATAGAAAACATAAGGGACTTTAAATAATGCAAAGATAGATCTGTAGAATAGTTGAAAGAGGTTAGGGGTGAGAGCGAGAGAATATACGTATAGTCAGGAACACTCAATGGCTTAGGAAACACCTTCATTTGTGTGTGTGTGTGTGTGTGTGTGTGTGTGTGTGTGTGTGTGCGTGTGTGTGTTACTGGGGGTTGAACTCAGGGGCATTCTACCTCCCAACTATACTCTTAGCCCTATTTTATTTTTACTTTGAAACAGGATCTCACTATGTTGGTGAGAGTCTGACTACTTGTTGAGGCTGACCTTGAGCCTGCAATCCTCCTGTCTCAGTCTTCCAAGTACTGGGATTATAAGCATGAGCCACAACGCATGGCCCTCACTTTGTTTTTATTTTCTTCTCTTTTCTCTTACACTATCTTTATCCCTTTTGTAACCTGGAGTACTGAAATTGTTCCTTGGGTAAATATGTCATTGTAACAAGTGTGAAAAGCAGATTTTCTAAATTCTCATAAACTGATTTTTTTTAATGTCAGATCTGAGGCACTAGCAGTTCTGTAGAATTTTCAGACTTAAGTGTTAAAAGCGTTGACATTTTCAGGAGCATGGTAGCATTTTTATTCCTCTCTACTGATAATTATAGAATTGTGTAAAAGTCTATACATATTTCTTGCCAGGTCAAAGAATGAATATAAGGTAAAGATGATACAAATAAATGTCTCTTGCTTGTATGATATTGTTAATGATAGCCTTATTTGGTAATGTTGACTTTACAAGCTATTATCATATATTAGGATTCATTTGTATTTTTTAAACTAATTTGTACTATTAACTTAGAGATCACATTGGTTTAAAAATAAATAAGAAAACATAAAAATCTATTTTACTGCACCTTTTCTATTGCAAATCTATTATATGCTCATTACTGAGAGACAGAAATTAATACAATAGTAGTACCCTGTGTGGGATTTGAGGTAAATATTGATTCTAAGGGACCCTAAAGCACAGATTTTCTTACTTCCAAGGTTTCAGTTCATTTGTTAGAAGAAAGTTTGGGAGATAATGTAATAAGACCAAAGAACTCTTTCCTTTAAAGTTCTGTCAATGCTAATAGGTGGTATAATCTTGTTATAATCTTGTACTTCATCAAATAGAGTTCTTTGTGTCAGAAAGTCAAGGGTGGGATGTTTTATTTTATTTGTGGAAGCTAGAGAGAAAATAGCAAACATAAGGGACTTTAAATAATGCAAAGATAGATCTATAGAGTAGTTGAAGGAGGTTAGGGGTGAGAGAGAGGGGGAAGGGGGAGGACTGGGAGGAAACAATTCAAATAATACTATGGCAATTTGTGAAAGTATTATTACCAATATTACTAACTTCTGTGGGGAACAAGAAGGGAGAATTTGGGTGAGATGTGGAGAAATATTCAAAACGTTGCATGTTTTTATCACATTGAACCTCACTCTGACATATAATTGGAATACACAAATAAAAAATTTTTAAATATGAAATTTCCTTATGACATAAAAAATAGTGTTTCAGTCTCCTAGACTCATTTGTTTTTTGGAAAAACATAAGCTGGCTTGTACTGCTGGGTAATTATGATTTTGTGGTCCCAAAGTGATTTCTGATCTTCAAACAATATAGATGCCTTGTTCTTGAGATTAAAAAAAGAGTCACCAGAAACACAAATATAAAATGAAAGAGTCAGTAGAGAAATACATAAGATATAAAAATATACCTGATATAAAATCATGAAAAATAAATGTAAACCAAAGATAAAAAACAAGATATTTCAATAAATAAATTTGAGGGTCGACAGGCTAAATGTCACATTGATTAAAATAAACCCTACAACTCAGAGTCTTATTGTATGGAGGAAACAGACATTTGAAAACATAATTTAAACAGAATATATAAAATTTAGCACTATGATTTAACATAGGACGATAGGAATAAAAAGTGAGTACTTTAAACTATTTGGAGGCAGGGAGTGAGGAAGGAGCTGATATTTAGAGGGCAAGTGAAGGTCATCCATATTAATAAAGAACAGGAAGGAAATTCAAGAAGAATCATTGTAACTCAAGTCAGAAGCACCAAAGAATGTGTTATATCTTCTGGAATTATTTACTACTGAAGAACTATTAGTTACAAAGGGGAAAATAGCAATAAAAGTTTAGTATATGACAAAGTTTCCAATATTTTTATCATTGAACCTACAGATTTCTTTGGAGAGTATGGACCTCTTAACAATATCAAATATTCCAATCCATAAATATGGGATGCCTTTTCATTTTTTAGATCTTTTTAAATTTATTTCAGTGATAACTTATAGTAATTATTGTCTTTTACCTTGTTGGTTAAATTTATTTCTGAGTGGAATTATTCTTTGTAAAGTTATTGTAATTTAAGATGTATTCTTAATTTCACTTTTGCATGGCTAATACATAAAACACAACTGAATTATGTGTAAGAGAACTTTATAAGATGTGTATTTGAAAAGCCTATCAATTGGTACTATAAAGCAGGGGGTATGAAGAATAATGTGGAAATAAACTTAGTCTTTTATTTGAGCATTTCATTAGATGATGTTTTATAATCTGTAATTGAATTACAAAAATTCTTAGTTAAGAGATGATGTATTCAGTTTTGAATCTTGTAAGATTTAGGTGACTGAATATTCCAGGTATATTCAGGTTGTAAAACCCTTAAGTAAACCAATATTCCTAAGCCTATACCTTATAGTAAAAAGTAGGTAGAAAACAGCACATAGGAGGGACTCCAGACAAAGAAGGAGAAACATTAGATGAGTAAAGAAGGTGACCTAACTGAAGGAGATGGGAGGGGGGGAGAGGGAAACACCCTAATGCACATGATATACATTCACAAACTTATCAAAGTCAATCACCATGCTGAACAGGAGAAGGAGGGAAGGGGGAAGGAATGGGGTGGGAATTGGAGGAGGATTAAATAAGTGATGTGTGCATGTTTGCCTCTACCGCCCTGAACCTCATTGAGATGTATGATTACAATGCACCAATAAATTATTAAAAAATACAGCAAATATACATAAACATCATTTGCAAAAATAACAATAAATATTAAAACATTTTTTAAAAAGTAGGTAGAGAATTAGATAGAGGCAAGAGTAGTTGGAAAAGCAAAATGCCAGGGATGAACCTGAGAATATTCTCAGGGATGCCTGAGAATAAAAACTTACAAAGGGGGAAAAACAAAAGTAAGAGAGAAACCTATGAGAAATATCTAGTCATCTAAAATTTCCATATTAGAACATTGCAAAATAAAAAGTTAAAAATCCTGACCTAATAAATCTTAATGACATTTTATGTAGTGCCAAAATATTTAAATAAAAATGAAGATATTCCATGCAAATATCAATATATGCAGTAAACAAAAGAAAGAATAGACCCAAATTTCTAGGATAAAAGATGAAAATGGAGATGTCATAACAGATAATGTGAAAATCCAGAAAATTATTAGAAACTCTTTTGAGAAGATTCAAAGTGATACAAATATACATTCATATAGTACTTGATGTGATTTCCTCTGGATCCCACCCCGCTTTCCCACCTCCCCATACAGATTACTGAGATTGGTAGTGATATCTTCATATATGGACCTAGAATTATCTGAACTGTTCTCTTCCTCAGTCCTTTTTTCCCTCCCTGTCTCTGACGCCCAATCCCCTTCCACTATTCTACTTGTCTCTCTCCTTATTTATTTAAAGTCCCTTTTGTTTTATATTTCTTCTTTAGCTTCCACATATGAGAGAAAACATAAGATCCTTGACTTTCTGTCACTAGTTTATCTCACCTAGCGTAACATTCTCTAGTTCCATCCATTTTCCTGAAAATGACATAATTTTGTTTTTCTTTATGGCTGAGTAAAATTCCATAGTGTGTACACACTACATTTTCTTTTTTTCGTATTTTCAAGATTCATATCAATTTATTTTTCAATATACTCTCAATTTATTTTTAAATATACTTTCAATAGTACATTGTAATTATACATCATAATGACATTCAGAATGATAGGATGTTGACGGACTTGTAGGTTGGTTCCATGACTTGGCTATTCTGAATTGTGCTGCTATAAACATGGGTGGATATGCATGTATTTGTGATTTACATTTCTCATTATGCTTCATATGTCTTTTATCTCTCGTGTCCTTCACTCAGTTCTTGCTGTATTTATCTTGATAAATATTTTCTATTTTTATGGCCTTTGTTTACAGTTCTTTGTCATTTCCGGTATTCTATTCCAGTAAATAGTATACTTTCTTCCACTTGCTTTCCTAAATACTTTCCCTGTCTTGGCTATCACTTACATAACTTCTGATCGACTGTGGTTTCCTCTGTATTACATTTTCTCTTTATTACAAAGCATGTTCCTCTAAGGCAAGAGCCCTTTGGAGGCAGTGCTAATTTCCAAGGGCTTTGTTTCTTATATGTTGCTCTGTATTCCCAAATATCACTTTCAAATGAGGGTAGGGGCAAGAACAGATGGTTAAAAGCCTGAGTTCTCATATGGCCACTTATAGTCTAGCCTCATAGCAGCTAGATAGAGACTGATTTTTAATATATATGTATTTTTATTTAAATACAACTATATTTTAATAGTATAATATGAGGCAAATGTGTTTTCCAATGTTAATAGATATGACTTTAAGCCTCTTAAAATATTTTCTTATGAAACAAGATATAGAAGTTTTTTAAATGATATATTTAGATATCAGCAATCTCATTTTATTATTATTCTTTATTAAATGTTTTAAATTTGTTGATTATGATTAAATTGAATTAATTATAAAATTATGAGTAGGCAGTTCCTTAAAGTCTTCTTTTGGAAAAATATTGCCATACTTCTCTGGAGTCTGTTTCATAATAATCAATTCTTGCTAAACATTTTTATTTTCTTTATATTTTTATTTATTTTTCCAATTTATTGAGGTATGATTGACAAGAATTAAGGTATTCAATGTGATGTTTTGACATTCATAAAAATTGTAAAATGATTATTAAAATAAAGTTAATTAATTGTATTCACCTCAAAAAGTTATTTACTTTGTTGAGAATATGTAAGATTTAATCTCCAAAAATTTCAAGTATACAATAAAATATTAACTATAGTCACCACTGTATAAATTAAATTTGTAGAACCTATTTTTTCTGCATAACTGAAATTTTGCACTGTCTTTAAAAGTCATCATTTTGTTTTTAGCATATGAAATTTTAGTAAACAGGGATCTTACATGTCAGAAACACCAAAATTCACTAAAAGAAAGTAGCAAAGTAATAACTTCATCCTCAAAATCTTTCATTTGCTGTTTGATATTGCTTTTTGTCTCTGTACCATGAAATAGCATTCTTACAAAATGGAATCCTGCTGAAAAATATACTTTCTCATGTCGTTCCATAAGAATCTGAACTCTAGAGAGAGTCTAGCATATCCAATCTTACTCTTTTCTTAGATCCAGGTGTTGTTTTTTTTTGGTGGGGGGAGAAATGAAAGTACAAAGACAGGTTTTTGCTATGCTAGACATTTTAAAATACTGGATTATAAATAAAATAAGATAATAAAAATAATATTCTAAAAGACAACTCCAAATTTAGAAAAAAGAAATGTACAAGTATTAGTTCATAAAGAAAATTCTACAGGCAAGCACATTAAGTTTAAATTAAAAAGAAACTTTATAATTTGAACTAAATTCTTTTCTATTATCCCTTTCATTTTGCCTTAATGTCTTTCCATTCAATTAGATGTTTTTCAGTTTTATTTAATGTACTGAAAAATGCCTTTCTTTTTTTTTTCTTTTACCTATTTTCCTTTAAAAAAATATCCTTCACAGAATTAGCTCTCAGGATTTGTGGTTTAGTCCCAGAGGTCTGAGGAGTTCTGAGAGAGGGGGATCTTGACTCAGAACAAGTGATTCCTTGGCATACATAATGGAAAAGAATTTCAGCATACACCAGTCAGAGACATATACCGATTTATTTAGGAAAGGAGATACACATTCAAGGGAGAATATTGGCCATCATGAGAGTGAGAGGTTTTGGGGGTAATGCAAAAAATACACATTCAAGGGAGAATATGAGCCATCTCCAGAGAGGGAGAAAGGAACCAGTTGATCTGATGTATTAATATTTACAGAGTTAAGTGCTGGACTAGAGGAGGAGTCAGGGCGGAGCTGCACTATTTTTCACGGGTTTTTCCTTCACTTGCATATTGCCCTCTTTGGGTTACTTTTTGCAGATAAGGGCATAGGTCAAGGGCAAAATTCAAGGGCATGGTCTTAGTTCCTCAGGGGTTCCTTAATTTGTATTTCAATGGTTCATGGGCATTTCCTGCATTCCAAGGGACCATTGAGACTCAATTGTTTTGAGACTCAGTTTATCTTTCTTTTCCTATATCCCCAAATTCCTATCCCAGTTCCAATAGGGAAAGAAGATACTCATATTAGTTGAGCTACTTTCATATTGCAGAATAATAATCTTAATTGGTCATTTTCTATCAGTCTAATCAGGCATTGCTTTCTAGATATTTGAACTTCAGGTTGAATAGACTTATTTACACCACTGTAACATACTCCTCTATTACATGTGTTGAAAGAGTAAAGACTTATATAGAAACTGGGGTTTTTTTTAAGTTTTTAGTGTGCAGAAGAAAACTATGGGAAATTGTGAATATCTATTCCAGAACTCAATGTAAATTCTTAAAATTGAAAACTGATAATTTCTGTGAAGTTTTCATTGTTTTTCTTAAGAAGATATTATATATGAAATTTCAAAAAAGAGTTTATTAATAAACTGAGACAACACAATATATTACAGATTTCAAACATGTTGCAGATACCAAAAAATTAAAAACAAAGCATTGCTTTATGATGAAATCTTAAATTATTTGCATAACCTATAGATTGTAATGTGACTCCTGTTAATTTATTTCTTCTGAAACTTTTTTCAAGTTTCTGTTAAGCCTTTGAAATCACATGAGACCTTGTTGGCTTATGGCCTTGATTCTTGTAGCAGACACTACCAGGCATGAGTTTATAGCCTTCCAAGCCTGCAGCCCAGTTGACTTAGTTATTTCACCCCACAGACATCACTGCTGGTGGTCCTTTGGTGATTGCCAGAGACACTGCAAGGACACAGCAAACTGCTGACCCTAGGTCCCACCTACCTGAGTGTCCCTAGGGACTGTCTCCTAATTCACATTCTGCTGTGTCTGACTGTAGTCACTGCCCCTACCTCTGCAGGGATAATTTGCAAACTCACAGACCCTGTGGGTCTATTCATTGCCACACAAGTCCCTGTAGCCCCAGAGGCTCCTGCTGGGACAGTTTGTAAACTCAAGGTCTTGACAAGTGCCTCTTGGGTCCCTGTAGGAAGGGACGAGTTCAGGTACAACTACAGGAGTTTGCTGGGCAATTTGGTTGGTTGGTCTGTAGATTCACAGTGGTCTTGAGGAGACAGTATGTAGCTATTGGGCTCCCTGCAGGAAGGTCCTGTTGTTTCTTGGTTTGAGTTCAGCTGCAGCTGCAGGAGTTCACTGGGCAGTTTGGCTGGGCAGTCTGGGGAGTCACAGTCTTGAGGTATTTGAGTGTGGAGAGAAGAATGTGATTGCTTTTGATGGTGGCTTTTTACAATAACTGGCTAAACAAGATTCTGCTTCTTCTTTATTGGGGTTGGTCTCTAGAGCCACTGGGTCTGACAGCCACCAGCCCTGGAGCAGGCTCGACAAGATGGTGCCTGCCTCTGCCTTCCACTCACCAGATGAGATGCGTGGAGCTCTTTTCAGTCCTCTGTTCTCTGTGCTGCCTCAATTCCACCATATTTCGACTGTCTTTCTTCTGTTAAGTTCTGAGTGCTTTTCTTCTCTTGTAAAGAAGCATTCTTCCCACTGGTTGAGTTTCAAGTCTCAGAGCAAGCACAGTGTACTGCCTTCTTCTATTCTGCCATATTTAATCTCCACTCTACATTTAAAGTAAATTATTTAACATCTCTTTTATTTAATTGTTTTAATACTTTCAGTTGTTTTCATTTCATGTTCTATAATTTCTATTTTTGTAAGCTTATTACTTATTTAACAACATAATACTCAAGGAAGAGTCCTGATCCTGTATATCAGTAAACAGAATGGGCTCTCTACTGTTGATTGACATTTCAACAATACTATCTTCCAATATATAGATGTTTGTAATGATTAAATATATTGCAAATTTAATTATTCTGTAAGATACATTAGTTTTAAACCATAGTCAAACAAAAGACTACCCATTCTATGCTCAAATATTATAAGTTGGTTTGTATGGAAATAAAATTATAAACCACAAAAAGATAATTAAGTAGAGAAAGGTCCTTCCTGTATTACTGATTTGGACCAGTAATAGAGGTGATATCTTTATTACTAGCTAGATACCTAAAATTATCTTATCTAGACATGTTTGCAAAGCTGTTTCAAAAAAAAGTACCAAAATAACTGAGGTTTGGAACAGTAAACTATTGAAGAAAAAACCTATATGTATTTATTTGATAAAAGAATGTGCCTGTCAGTTCTAATAAAGGGGTGTTCTGAAAAAAGGACAAAATGACTAAATAGGAATTGTATAAATGAAACTACTCTCTCAGAATTCATGCAAAAGTAATTCCTATCTGCACCTATAGTAGCAAGGAGTGTACCAGAAATTGAAATTTCATACTAGAGAGAATATAAATTCAATTATTATTATAATTTTTGTTGCTGTTGTTGTAATTATCATTATTTTAATTTATGGGGACTGTGGGGTTTGATACAAATCATCATTTGTATTTCTGAGCAATGTATGAATGAATCAAATTTAACCTTATCCGAATGTACCTACTTGTGCCAAGGTATTCATGAAACCTTTCTTTTCCCACTTTATTCATTTTTAAACAAACTAATTAATATATGCCTGCCTGTGGATGAAAAAGAAGTCAATATATTTATTCAAACGGAAGTGTAAGATTTTAGTAAACCATATCTGAGGCTGGCCCTGGCTTCTTTGAAGATTTTAGTTTGCTCTGATACTTCAGTAGGAATCCCACTCCCAGGGGTATCTCCAAATCCCTAAGGTCAGGTATTTGGAGATATGTATATGTATGCCTGTATGCCTCTGCATCAGCTCTGACATGAGATTCTCTGAATTGTTTCTGTCCTTCATTTTGCTCTCCTCTGTCCCATTCTTGACCTGTCTAACACTTGTCCCAAACTGTACTACCATATTATGTAGCCATTTTGCTGCTTGGAAAAAAATAAGCCCAAACAAAAAGGTTTATACAGGATTATGGATTTTTTTTAAGTTTTTCAACTATACTTGTGTATTTCAGAATTTATAATCTGAATAAATATCCAAATGTAATTGAGAAGTTCATTCGTATTCCCCCAACTCAGGATCTTCCTGCCTCAAGCCTCCAGAGTAGCAAGGATTACAGTTTTTAAATTTGGACATTTCTTTCAAACTTATAAATGTCGCAATGGAAAATATTTTAAATTTTATCCTGATTTTACTAAGTAAAAATTTCATAAACATTATGGGACTCAAAAATTTCTATAATCTGGGAGGCTAAAACAGGAAGATTGCAGTTTTGAGGTCAGCAATTTAGCGAGACCCTATTTCAAAATAAAAAATGAATGGGCTGAGGGTGTAGCTCAGAGATAGAACATCCCTGGATTAAAAAAAAAGTATAATCATTTTTTATATTTCTTTAAACAGTCATGTTCTTAAATAGTTAAAAAACATTTACCAATGGACATGTATCCATGGAGACTATTTAAAAATAAAACTTAGTTGAAACAGATATAAATCCAAGTAAATATAATCAAAGTAAATAAACATAATCAAAGTAAATATAAATCAGAGTTAAAAATAAAAATTAGTGGAACAGATATAAATGAAAGTAAACTTAGTAACCTCAAATGAAACCCTGAAAAACATTTTTAGGTAATTTGAGTTTTAGTAATTTAAATTTGAGAACTCAAAGCACAAAGCTACAAGAGAAAACCAGGTACAACAATACAATGATGTACGCCTGTATTCCCAGCTACTCAGGAGGCTGAGGCAGAAGGACAGCAGGCTGGAGGCCATCCTCAGCAACTTAGCCAGACCCTGTCTCAAAGTAAAAAATAATAAGGGTTGAAGATGTAGCCAAGTGGTAGAATACCCCTGGGTTAAATCCCAGTTCCACACATGCACACACAAATTATGAGAAAAGTTAAGTTCAGAACTCTCTATAGACTTTAAATGCGAGTCCTTCTGAAACTCTTAAATTTGTGATTTTGTTTTAAGTTATGCATATTTTTAAATAGAGCCATACTTAACTAGAATGAGAATTCTGAGCACCAGCTACTAGTCTCCTTGGCTCATTTAGGAGAGTTGAACTTGGAGTTGTAGAAGACATAGGTTTGTTACTAGAAATGAGGCAGATTCACCTGAGATTGGGGTCGTGGTAACCTTACATATTCCTAAGGAAATGATTTCATTCCCTATGCTCATGCAGGACCTAGGCAACTGCTTGGGAAGATTATTCAAAGGTAATGGGAACAAAGATATTAAATATTTAAATGAAGTAATAGTAATAGTTTATATCTCCTAAATATTACTCTTGCTCATTTTCTTTTTTGGCTCCCAGATTCCTTAATTTAAATCTTACCCTTGTCTCTTTTTGTGGTACTGGGAATTGAAACAGGGATGCTTGACCACTGGGCTATCTCCCTAGTCCTTTTTTTTTTTTTTTTTGTGGTACCAAGGATTGAACGCAGGGGCGTTCTACCTCCGCGCTACACCCCCGGCCCTATTTTTTATACTTTATTTTGAAACCGGGTCTCACGAAGTTGCGGAGGGCCTCACTAAGTAGAGAGAGAGAAAGAGAGAGAGAGAGCTAGAGAGCTGAGGCTGGCCACGAACCCGGATCCTCCGGTCTCCGCCTCCCAAAGTACTGGGATTACAAGCGTGCGCCACCATGCCTGGCCTCCCTAGCCCTTTTTAACATTTTATTTTGGGACAGGGTCTTGCTAAATTGCTGAGGCTGGCCTCTAACTTGTGATCCTCTTGTCACAGCCTCCTGAGTAGCTGGGATTACAGGTATATACCATTGCACATGGTTCCCTTTATCATACTTACTCTCAACTATGGTTCCTAAGTATATATATATATATATATATATATATATACATATATATATATATATACATGTGTGTGTTTATGTGTGTATAAACATACACGTCTCTTCTATATACAAGCCATTCTACAGTATTTTCTTTGTTGCAGTCAATAATATGTGAATTTATGTGTCTATCTTTCTCTCTCTCCAAACCTGTATTTATCTCTCTTCTATCTAGAAATATTATGAGTAAATATAGACAAAAATAGATGATAGATAGATAAACTGGGTTATTATATGTCTATTTGTTATCTGTTTTTTCCTCAATGTGTTAAAACTCAAAGAGAACAGAATATTACCCTATCTCCTTTGCCACTACCTAAAATAATGTATGGAATTCAAGAATTCCTCTTGAATAAATTGATAATATATGAATGCTGCCTGGTCATGGAGATACAGAATGCTAGCACACCCACTCATAATACTAAATGTTGTAAATTAGTACTTTTCTCCTGAAAATAATTTAGTCAATATGTATAGAGTAGATCAGACATGTGTATGTTGCTTTGGCTTAGTAATTGCTATTTTGGGAGTCTATGTAAATATTTACTATTACTTCACATAGAAGAAGAAGCCACTCTGTTCTCAATCCCTCAATTTTCTTTAAACTTATGAAATTTACTCATTTCTCTTGTTTTGTTTTTCTTGTTATGATAATAAATCTGTACCTGCTCATTTCTAAGGTTGAGCATTTAACTTGTATGAAGTTTCTTTCTACAACACAATGAATTTTCCTTGGTTCCATTGGTTTACTGATTTTCTACTCTCTTCAAACTCTCTTTCATTTAAGCTCATCTAACTTTAAAGAACTGAAAAACAGAAAAACAAAAAGCAACCACAGCAACCAACAAGTAATTATCCTTTCTACTATCTCTCAAAGTCTCATTTTGGAAAAAGTTCTATAAAATAATTGCCTTTATTTTTTTCCATTAGTTACTCTGTCCTTGATCTGTTTTCTAGAAAATCTATGACTTCTTCAATTTACTATATACAAGATCATCAACATCTTGCATGTTACTACATATTATTAATAACAACAAAAATAGCAATAATATACATAGCTAGTGATCATGGCTCCTTATAGCATTTGCTGTGCATATTATCATATAATCTTCACAGCAATCCTTTGGTATATGTATTACTGCTGACTGTGCACATTAGACAGCTCACAAAACTGTTTATTAAAGAGTTTAAGTGATTTGTTCAGAGTCAACAAAGCAAGTGGCTAAGCTGAGACTTAAACTACATCTGACCTCATGACTCATCATCCTCACAATTCTGTTGCACTACTTCAAAACCTCTTTAAAATATCTGACAAACCAGGCATGGTGGCACATGCCTGTAATATCAGTATTTGGGAGACTGAGACAGGAGGAATTCAGGTTCAAGGCCATCCTCAACAACTTGGTGAGACCCTCAGCAACCTAGCAAGACCCTGTTTCAAAATAAAAATAGGAAGGGCTAAGGATGTAATTCAGAGGCAGAATGCCCCTGGGTTTAATCATCAGTACCAAAATAAATAAATAAATAATAAAATATATGACAATATATATTTTTAGGGTGTTGTGTGTGTTTATTTGGGGTGTAGTGAGGATTGAAGCCAGGGGTTTTAGTTCTACCACCAAGCTATACCCCCAGCCCTATTTTATTATTTTTTTTTCAAGTTTAAAACATGTATTTAAAATACAATTTATAAAATGCTTAATCTGCCGACTCAGGAGCCCACGGTGTGGGGTGGGGAGGGTGGGCAGCTGCCTGCTACACCAGCAGAGCACAACTGCAGGGTACAGTCCTCCCTCCCATTCCCTTCTGTCCAGACACCCAAGGGGCCTGTGTGCATCCCTGGGATCACACAACCAGAAAACAGGACCCCAGAGGTTTCTTGAGTCTCTGTTTACCAGGGAGGCTGGGTGCAGCCCTGCCGGCCCTATCCTGAGCAGAGCACCCCCGACGGGGCAGAGCAGGGTATGGCTGGGCAGGGCAGGGCTGGGCGGGGCAGGTGGGCTCTGGAAGGGGCTGATGGTAGCAGATAGGGTGTTGCCTCCTGCCTGCAGTTGGGGAGCACCCTGATTGAGTGGGCTGAGAAGGGCTGGTCACCAGGCCGGGCCCCCCAGCTCCTTTGGTTATAGGCTGACATCAGAGTAGTGGCTCATGGGAAGCGGTTAGCTGGAAGGGCTGTGGCCTGGCTCACGGGGTCCGGGAGAACTGGGGGAAGGGACAGTACTGTGAAGGCAGAGAAAGGGGCAGCAGCCTCAGGTTTCTGCCCCTTATCCCCCTGGGGACTTCCAAGCCAAAGCCTGCAACTTACTTAAAAAAAAAAAAAAGAAAGAAAAAGCACTTAATGAAAGTTAGACAACTACAAAAAACATACACACACACACAAAATCCAAACCGTTTTCCCATCTCGCCTCCCCCAACACAACAGTTTCCTGTTTTTTTTTCTTCTTTCACTTCGCCTGCCAGCTCTCCATCTGGGAAGCCACAGGCATGGCTGCTGGTGGGTGGTGATAGGCACAGTGGGCAGAGCCCCATCTTTGGCCGGAGGGAGGTGGGAGCACGTCCCTGCCGTGTTCGCATCCGCAGACCCCGCCAGCCAGCCAGCCCTCGGCTCCCCCAGGTGGTCCCGAGGCACTCCTGGCCTTCCCACCTGGACTACCCCTGCATCCTTCTCCAACTCAAAGGGCAGTCTCGCCATGGGCCAAAGCCACTCTTTCTTGAGGATGGGCACTAGACGTTTAGGATGTGGACACTTGGTCAGACAGTGGACTTCACGATAGCAGCCACCTTTCTTCCTGCCCACTCCTGGAGGTAATCGCTCCTTACAGACTGAAGCTCTGTTCCAGCTCCATTCCCCGGCCAGTCCTGGCTCCACACAGTTCCACGGCCATGCTGTGGACCAGTCGCCGACACAACTCACAGCTGACCCTTCCTAAGGGCGAGACGTCGTGGGACACGGCTGGGCCTGGCCTACCACTAACACAGGGCAGGGCTGAGAAGCAGGTGAGCCCAAGTTGGAGTGAGCCTGCAGAACCTAGCTGGCCACCATGGCCACCACAAGCTGCCCTCATTCAAAACCACACCAACCACTCCAAACTCCATCTGCTGGCCAAGAGCAGGGAGGCCGTCCGCTGGCTGAGGGATATGGCGCCGTGTATCGGAAGAGACCAGAGAACCTGAGAGGAGCCAGGCTACACACACAGCTGCCCTTGACCTGTGCTCCTCAAGGAGCCAAAGCAAATCTCCAGGCTCCAGGGACGGAGGAGAAACCACCTTCATTCCAGGCCCTCACTCTGAAAAAAGGGGGAAAAGGGCAGCACACACCTCCAGAGAACCAGCTGGCCAACAAAGCTTTTCTTTTCCCTACTTGCTGAAGCCCTCGATGGAGATGGAGCATCACAGAGCCTTAAGAGTTCTAGCCTTGCTTGATCAGGCAGGTCTGTCTACTCTTAGCCACACTAGGCCAATGGCCCAGTCTCTCCTGGTGGTCTTGTGCTGCCGGCAAATACTGAGCAAGCCTTGCACCCCTTGCTCCTATGCAGGAGCAGCCTCACTCCCTGAGTTCCCTGCTCTCCTCTAAAAGTAGCAAGCCTAGTGGTAGGGAGCCACCCTGAGGGTAGGGGAAGTCTGTCACTTTCCCTATCTCCCCAAATACTAGAGGTGGGGTTGGCACCCTCCCCAGGCTCTCTGAGCCTATAGAGCTAGCCCTGTCTCCAGGCAGGGCCAAGAGGCCCGGAACTTAGCTGGGGGAGGGAAGTATAGGCATGGGTGCTCATCTGTCCTGGGGCTGCAGAGCCCCGCCCCTTTTCTGGGTGGCAGTAGGAATACAGAAGCTAAGTTCACCAAAATCCTATTGGTTAATGTTTCTAGTGAATTTCCTAGAAACATTTTTAAGTAGACTACCAAACTACCCTTTCTCAATTAAAAATTAATTAAACTGCTAAAACCCCTCCCATGCATTTTTTCTTGCAAATCAGATATTTGTATAAACAAACAAAAATAGGAAGAAAAAAAAGGAAAGGATCTTTTCAAATGGAACTTACTTTTTAAGTGATGAAGACATGCACTTAGGGGCGGGTGGGCAGGAGTTCTCATTTGTGTTTTGAAATCCCAAATTAATGAGCATGATAAACTGTTATTGCTGGCACTGGCTTTACCCCAGATGGCCGAGTGGCACTGTCTGACTCTCTACTCTGAGTCCTTGGTGAGTCCCCCCAACCCTCCTCTAGCACCCCCTTTTCCTTACCATTGACTTGGGACAGCCCTTGTCGACATGCCAATAGCAGTGGGAAGGGGGGCTTGGGGGTCACAGGGCATGGGGTTCAAGGTCACAGTGGGCGGAGCAAGGGGGATCACAGTGCAAGTCAGTCAGGTCGTTCCCTCTGCTCAAGTCCAGCTGTCTCCCACGGCAGTGCAGCCCACGGCAGACCCCCCGGAGGTGGTGACGGTGGCAGTGGCGGCATCTTTTCTTGCCTGCATTTATCTGCGCTGTTTGAAGCCTTGTGACCCATCAGGACCCAAAGGCTGCCTGCAGTCTTCGGGTTGGGAGATCCTGGTTGGCCTGTCAGGGATGGGTTTCTCCTGCTCCTCTTCAGGGCTGGCGCTGCCCAGGATCCGCTTCCGGGCCTCAGCGTACTCAGCCTCCCGCTGTGCTAGGGACTTGACCAGAAGGGCTGGCCTGCTGGTGGAGTTGGGGCTGCTGACCACACCTTTGCTGGTGAGTCTCTTCAGGATCCGGATCTGTGGAAGGGGCCCCGTGGGAAGTGGGAAGGCTATCGTCTTCAATCACAATGGGCACTTTGGGAGGAGATTTGGATTTCCTCTCCTTTTGTGTGATCTTTAGTTTTTTTTTTTCCAACCATCTATTTCCCCGCTGTCTGCCGCCTCCTCCCAGCTCTCAGCGACCTCTTCATCTTTCATCTTACTCGCCGCTTTCTCTCCTCCCCCAATCACTCCCCGTGCCTGCACCCTGAAGCGCACCTCCTTTATTATTTATTTTGAAATAGGGTCTTGCTATGTTGCTAAGGGTCTCACTAAACTTCTGAGATGGGCCTCGAACCTTGCAATTCTTTTGTCTCTGCCTTCCACATACTGAGGTTACAGGTATGTGCCACCATGCCTGGCCTTGTATATTTTAATCTAAATATTATAGGTGCCTTGCTGGTGAAAGAATGCCTATTAACCATTAGACTGTTATACTCAGTGTCAGTTTTGTTTTTGTTTTCCTAATTGTTTAGCTTTTACCAGCTGAATGTTTGAGGGAGCAGTCAACCAAAGTATTTTTCGCTTTGGACAGCAGTATTAGTATATGGTCAATATCCAAATTGACAACACACAAGAAGAATAACTTCTAAGATAATATTAGCAATTTACATTCAACTTTTAATATCAACTGCACTCTACCCAGCTGGATAGCCCTACTTCTTACAATAAAGTCTAAAAGGGAGTCAGAGCAGGACACTAGTGGAAATAAAAACAAATACAGAATGAATAAGCTTGTTGTAGTCACCAGTAGTCACCCATCCCAACTCCATTTCCCCATTTCCAACCACATGAAGAAGACTTAGGGTCTGAGCAAGCTTTGCTCTCACTGGGTGACTAACAGACATAGTATTTATGACTTCTAAGTTTGGGGCTGGATTACTCAGCTCTGTGTCTCCAATGAGAGAGAGAGACAGAAGGGGAGAAGAGAGGAGAGGGAGGGAAGTTTCACCCTATAGAATGTATAGTAAGCCCGTCACAATGTCCCTGGCTTATGAGACACTTAAAGGACAATCCTCAGGTGCTATCCCCTCGGAGAGGAAAGGAAAAAGATCTATCTTTCATTGCCTAGAAATGTAGACAGCCCAACGATTAATGGTTCAGCTGCTGTAGAGAGTGTCAAATTTAATAAATCTGTACATTCCTCTGGCGGGGCTGTTGCAGGTGGATATTTGTTCTCCCCACCTTGTTTAGCTTTCTGATTCAAACCCCTTCTTATTTTGTAGAAAACCAGCTCTGCAACAAAGCAGTTTCAGAGGCAGAGCACTGCGTTCATTTTCAAAGCCCAAAATTCACACACTAAGAATTGCATGAAGATGTTACTTTAGATCAGCAAAAATCTGAAAAGTGTGAGTGACAGTGGATGGATCCTGAAAGAGTGAAAAACAGAGGAGAACACAGTTTTTAATCAGCTTTGCTTTTTCTCCATATTAATGTACTTGCTAGAAAGCTTTCATTCATTGTTTGAGCAATTCTAATAATTTTCTCTGCTAGTTCACGAAAAGTCTTCAAAAGTGCCAGTCATCAGTCAGGAGTCTAGGTACTGGTTGGGTATTGAGGTTTTGTTGTGTGTGTATGTGTGTGTGTGTGTGTGTGTGAGAGAGAGAAAGAGAGAGAGAGAGAGAGAGAGAGAGAGACTTACTGGGGGTTGAACCCAGGGACATTCTACCTCCAGGCTACCACCCAACCCTATTTTATTTTATTTTTTTATTTATTGGTGCATTGTAATCCCTATTTTATTTTTTATTTGGAAACGGAGTCTCACTAAGTTGCTGAGGGCCTTGTTAAGTTGCTGAGTCTGGCCTCAAACCTGCGATCCTCCCATCTCAGACTCCCAAGGACTGGGATTACAGACCTGCGCCACCATGTCCAACTGGCATTGAGGTTTTACTAGAGTTATTTATTAAGATGAGGGCTGGATGGAGGAAGGCCACAAGGGCTATACTGCCCCCTTTCATGAAGCTTAAATTATATGGAAGCAAGACAATACTATGAGATTATGATTATTAGATCTATGAAGAAAAATAGCATGTAAAAATAGGGTGAAACCTCATGTGAAGTGATAGTTTAAATAGAATTGTAAAGGAAAACCTCTGAAAAAAGAAACAAGCCATGTGTATACTTGAAGGAACTTACGGACAGAGTTGTTTACCAGTGCGGGATCTCAGTGCCAATATGCTTGGCATCGCTACAAAATAGTCAAGTGTGACTGGGACCAAGAGAATGAAGGAGAGAATGAAGGAGTGCTACCCTGAAGATCTGAAATATTTACACTACCTAGATTTCTCTGAATTCCAACCCCAAATATTTTTTGTCAAGAAACTCTGACTTTTCTAAACTTAGTTATTCGACCAGTGCAGTACAATCCATTCTACTGAGTTACGATGAGTCAGTGTAAATACTGCTGGTGCCATTGGAGCTTTCTGAATGAAGAACAACTGTAAGAGGTATGGAGGGGTGGAAGCATGCCCGGACTGCCTTCTGTGTATATGTAAGGACTGAGCTCTCGGGGAGAATTCCTTGGAATTCTGGATAGGGGTGTGTTTGTTTGTTTGTTTGTTTGTTCGTTTGTTTGGGTACTGGAGATTGAACCAGGGCATTCTACCTCTGAGATTACAAATGTGTGCCACCATGCCCGGCTTGGATAGGGGTTTAGACCAGATTATAAGGCACTAAGTAGAGAAGGTTGAATATAAAGAAAATAGCTTAGATTACATAATATTGGCATTCAAAGGAAATTGGGGCTGGGCATGGTGATGCATGCCTGTAATCCCAGTACTTGGGAGGCTGAGACAGGAGGATCACAGGTTTCAGGACAGCCTCACCAACAAGGCAAGACTCTCAGCAACCTAGCAAGGCCCTGTTTCAAAAACAAAAGATAAAATGGGCTGGAGGTGTAGCTCTGAGGTAGAGTGCCCCTGGGTTCAGTCCCCAGTATCACATGGGAGGAATAAAAAAAATAAATTGGAAGTTTTTATGTCCACCTCTATATGACCAAAGCAAGAAAGCTTCAGAGAGATTTGGTGACTTTTGTTTTCAAGGTTGGAATCACACAGCTAATTAGTGACAGTGCACAGACCAGAACTTATATTCTCAGATTCCTTATTCGATTTGACCTAGAAAATAATGGGATTTAGTTCTGAGGAAGCACATTTTTCTAGAGAGTTCCTCAAACACACTTCCAAACACAACTAATTAAAGTAGAACTAGTGGCTATGTTAAATCAGAAAACCACATAAAAACAGAATAAATTTAGTGTACATCAAAGTACGTCATCATGGGAATGGTTCTTGAACTAAGCCCTGAAGGAGAATAATGCGGCCTCAGATCATTTCAGAGCCTAAGGCAGGAATCTTCCATGAAAAATGCTGTTTGTCTGAATTCTTGTAGGGAAAATATGGGCATTCATTAAAGTAAAATCTCAGAAGGAGAAAGAGAAGCCTACCAAAAATTTGTGTTCAAAATCTCCTCACTGTGGTAATGCAGTTCTAGAAAAAAGCAAAAGGGTGTGAGCTTCAGCTTTGGAGTCTAACTTATCTTTATTTGACTCTTTTCTTGGCCATGTATTACATAGACAAAATAGGGCAAGTTAGTTATTCATCTTTTTAAGTTGTTGTTGCCTCATCCATTTAAACAAAATGAGCCGGGCGTACTTGGGAGGCTGAGACTGAAGGATCTGGGTTCGTAGCCAGCCTCAGCTACTTAGCGAGGCCCTCTGCAACTTAGTGAGACCCTGTTTCAAAATAAAGAATAAAAAAATAGGGCTGGGGTGTAGCTCGGAGGTAGAACGCCCCTGGGTTCAATCCCCAGTACCGCAAAAAAAAAACAATTTGCTATGCCTCACATATTTTCAGAATTACTCATATAAAATAACACATTATCTTACACATATTGGTATGTTAGTGTCTTTACACTACTGATTTTCAGAATAACCACAGACCTCCTATTATACAGTGACTTCCTAAAAAGATAATTTGGAGTGATGGATCTTATGTGTTTTTCTTCTATCTTATTTCATTATTCTCTATTTACTAACTGATAAAACATTTCAAAAGTAGTTACTGGAAGAGAAATTTCATGAAAATATTTGTTCTTTCTAGTAATGAGCATTACTAGACTTCTTGACTTACCCAGAAGACTGGCACTCTAATAAAGGCCCTAGCAAGTAATCAACAAAGAAAAGTTAAATTGGAGAAGCACAAATTTCTGAGCTCTAGGGAGATAGTTCAAATATTTGATAAACTAATTAAAAAGTCAGAGGAAAGGAGAAGGCCACTGATGGATCTTGATGTCTTAAGTAAAGTAGTAAAAAATGCAGTTGTCATGGAGGTAACAGAATATCCGGAATGTTCTTCTAAGGAGGAATGAATTAGAGTGTACAATGGGAATTGCCTCAAGAAATGGAATGTGCTGGAAAGACACTGAGTTACAGAGAATTTTAAGAACTTTAGCCCTTTCAATTTCTTACATGTAATTTATGAGTTACCTGTTTTAATTCCTTCCTCTCACAAGCAAAAATAGGGAATGTTAAAAATAGCAAAGAATATTCCCAGCTCCATTCAATAAAAGCAAATATCCAAATATTCATTATGTAAGAGGTTTTCCTTGCAGTTGTAGTGTCAATGGAGACAACTGGTGGCAATGTGCGTCACCGTAGAAGGTTTGCAGTGACTCTTAGAGACAGCACCTGTCCCTGGGGTCTTAGTTCTGGCCATGACTGTATTATAAGGCATTATTTATGTATTTTGCTATTTTTTGCTTTTAATGAGATAATATCAGAGAAAACACACATACGTAACTTCTTAGAATAAAACTAGCCTTTTATTTGTTGTTGCCTCCTATCATTTCTTAGAGATACAGGGGATATTGCTTGTTGAAGGGAACAATCCGTAATTTCACTCATTGTCAAAATCTGGCAAGCATTAAATAGAGGAAAAAGACTTTAGAAATTCACCTCGGAACACTATAGGTGTCCCTGGGAGATTGGCAGTCTTTCTACTTTATTTTTTATGATGTTATAGTTAAAGGAATTCTACTACTGCAATCAATATTCTTGTGCCAACCTTAAAGTAGCCTCATAAAAAAAGTGTTTATTGAACCTAAAAGAGTTTCCCTTAACATTTCCTCATATTATGTCCCTAGATCAGTATTACTGACAGCAATTCAAAAAACCTGCAAACGGGCATGGTGGCACATGCCTGTAATCCCAGTACTTGGGAAGCTAAGATAGGAGGATCTCAGATTTGTGGCAAGCCACAGCAACTCAGTGAGACCTTGTTTCAAAATAAAAATAAGATTGGGCTGGGAGTGCAGCTTAGGGATAGAATTCCCTTGGGTTCGATTCTTAATAACACGCGCATGCGTACACACACACATGCACACCCGCAGAAGGTATCTGTGTCTATTCGATTATTGTGTATTAATATTTGCTTGTCTTCACCTTCTCAAATCTTGACTTATAGTTTTTGCCTCATTTACTCATTTATTGACACCTTACATTATAATGGTGCTGCACTATCCCTCATTTAATTTTGCATTTCGTTTCTCCTATCTACTATATCTATTTTTGGGGGAGGAAACCAGGGCTTGAACCAAGGGGCAGTCTACCTCTGAGCTACACCACAACCCTTTTTTATTTTTCATTTTGAAACAAGGTCTCCCTAAGTCACTGAGGCTGGTCTCGAACCTGTGATCCTCCTGTGTCAGACTCTGAAGTACAGGGATTATATGTGTCTGCCACCATACCTGGCCTATCTACTATATCTTATCTCTTTATTTTTCACCATATATATCATATCTCATTCTGTTCCTTCAACTTGGATCTTTCCTAGCCTATAGAAATTGATCAATAAAAACTCAGCCTATAGAAATAGATCAATGAAAAAGATCAATGAAATTCTCTTGCTCATCCTTAAGTACTCAGCTTCAGTATTGTCCCTTCCTAGAAGCCTTCCCTACACACTCAGACTAGCTATGTCCCTCCTCTGTGTTCCCATCTGGCTCCTATCTTACTGGCAATCAGGGTGTTCTCTCTCCCTGTTATTAGCTGTGGACTCCTCTCCCAGTTGTTTTGTTGTCATAGAGCATTTGCAGAGTCGCTCACCTTTTTACTTCCACATTCCGCACAGTGCTTTGTATTAGAACGGCCTTAATAAATGCTCATTAAAGAAAAGGAAGCCAGGTGTGGTGGTACCCACCTTCAATCCCTTTAATCCTAGTACTTGGGAGGCTGAGACCGAAGGTTCTCAGGTTCAAAGTCAGCCTCAGCAACTCAGTGAGACCTGGTTTCAAAATAAAAAATAAAATAGGGCTGGTGGTGTAGCTCAGAGGTAGAACCTTACTGGGTGCAATCCCCAGTACCAAAAAAAGGAAAATAAATATGGTATTAATTTCCTATACATACCAAATATAAGCATATTCTCAAAATACTTGGTTGAGGCATGACAATCTTTTATAAAGTACCATGTCAGATACAGTGTGCTTTTTTAAGAAAATACAATTTAATTCCTCATCAGAGAGCAATGGTCACCTTTTGAGAGAAGTATGGAACAATTCTCTTTCTCTCTCCTACAAACTGAAAGCATTGCTGTTAATGATGTTTTGGGTATGTGAAAGGTAGCTTGGAGAGAATCAGTCATTCCTGATATTAAATAAATTAATTGTGAAACATGTTTTGGTTCCTTTTTTCCAAGCGGATAAAATACATTCATGATTCTGAAGCTATAAAAGGCTATTCTGAAACTATCTGCAGACACAGTTGCTATGGAAACCATCTTTTTTTTGAATAGTACCATAAATAATCATCTAAAAAATACTGAACACAGGGCACCTTGCTCTAGTAATTATAGGTGGTCGAGAATTGAAATATTGATGACATGTTTTGCTTTCAGGTGTGCCACCATAGCATATTTATTACCACAGTAGAATTTTTTTATAATGTGGTAAGATACAAAATGTTTTCTTGCAGTAGTAACTTAAAGTATAGTTGAGAACAAAGACTCCTGCTTCCTGATCCCTGAGTGTCCACCCTCCCCATCCTTACACGCACTGCATATACAAACAGATGAGGATAAAGACATGAGGCAGTAAATTGCAAGATTCACTAGACATGTAGCAAAGTAGGAGACAAAAGAATCTGAAATACTCTATGTGCAAAAAAGGGTTAGTTCTAATCTTCTTTCCCCACAACTTCCTGTTGGGAGAGTAGATACCAAAGCAGACTATGAGAACTTGGTGGAATGAAAGTAGACTTTGAAGAACTATGCTAAAGAAAGAATAAAGTAGTTTTCTCCTGTCTTCTCCTTAGGTGACTGCAGAGCAGAAGGCTGCCAAGAAGGCAGGGGTTAGCTTCTAAATACAGAGACGTGTCTCGATTCTCAGCTAAAGGTTGCTACCTGAGAGCCCTACAGAAGACGTGGTCCTTCAGCGGTTGGCAGAAGACAGCTTCGAGTAATGGCACCGTTCAACGTGTAGAGACCATGATTGGTTTTCTAGGGGACTTAGTTTACCTAGGCAAGTTCTAAGGAAGGTATATGACAGGCTTAAGTAGCCACCCAGTGGTGTAAGTACAAGTGAGTGGTATCTGCTTGAGGTGAGGATTGGCGGAAGATGTCCTATTTCCACACTCCAGCCATGCAAAGAGGCAAAGTAGGTATGTAATTGTGTTACATCAAGAGTCAGCATTTGGGGGAGGTTTCTTGGAGAAAGATTTGAATTGAATGAGGACCAAATAAATTTGTATGTCTAATAAATAAATTTACTATACCTAAGTCAATCTGATTCATGATTTGTCCAGTATATTTTTATGGACAATGAGATTACATTTTTTTATTCTTGTGCCGAATAGGAAATTCTAAGAAAATTTATATTTGAGGGGGCAAGAAAATTTTTATTTTTCATAAAATTATTTACACTTATTATTAAATGTAAACACACATATACATTTACATATAAATACATTTACATATAAGTTTCAATATATAAATATTTATGGTGTGAATATGGAGGTGTTAGTTCATCTGAGAGTGCAAAGAAACAATACAAGGAAAACTGATCTTGAATTACCTAGTCCCAGGTATTTCTAATTGGTCTGATTTGCATTTTTCACTATTTTACTTTTTATTGTCATTACAACTTATTTCTTAGTACTAGAAGGAGGGAGTAAAACAGTGAATAAGAACATCAATATTCTGTGAGTTGATTTTCTTTTCCTCATTCTATCATGAGAACACCAAAACATGTTGTTTAAAATTATCTTGCTATACATTTCTAACATTGTTAATCCAAGAAACTATAACCTTATCAATTCACTGTGGAACCTGATTATGATATGATAGTTACTTAGTATAAAAAGAGAATAAACTGCTTGGAAAGCCTAGATAGATAGATAGAGAGAGAGAATGAGACAGAGAGAGACAGAGAGAGAAAGAGAGAGAAGGAACATAATCATGCTCACTTGTAAAAATGAGAAGCTAAACTTAGGTAATTTTCACACAGATCTATACTTATACTTTATTGTCTTTGCAAGAAGAAACTATTGTTACACTTATTTAGCATATCTGTCAGAAGATTTTTCTAGAGGTTACCTATGAATCCTTATATATTTAGTTAGAAAGGAAGGCATATTATTTAATTTCTACAGTGTAAGATAAACACTAGCTGAAGTTTCATGATGATCCAGCATGAAATATAGAAGCCAAGAAGAAGAAACAGACCTATTTTAAATAAGATTCATTCTCAGAAATTCATGGGAAGAAACGAATGCTTCCAAAGTTCATTTAGCTATGCTAGATTTTTTTTTGCTTTTTATATTGCTGCATTGTAATAATACATCTTGATGAAGTTCGTGGTGATAGAGGCATACATGGACACTGCACTCATTGAGCCCTCCCCCAGTTCCCACCCCACTCCCTCTCCCTCCCTACCTTCCCGTGCTCAGCACAGTGATTGGCTCTGATAAATTTGTGTATGTGCATCATGTCCATTGAGGTGTTTCCCTCTTCAAGTCTTCCCCCCTCCTCCCATCTCCCTCAGTTAGGCCCCTTCTTTCACTCCACTAAGGTTTCTCCTCCTTTGTCTGGAGTCCCTCCTGTGCCCCAATTTCTTCCTAGCTTCCACATATGAGGGAGAACATCCGACCTTTCACTTTTTGTGACGGACTAATCTCACTTAGCATAATATTCTCCAGGTCCATCCATTTCCCTGCAAATGACACAATTTTGTTCTTTATGGCTGAATAGAATTCCATTGTGTACATATCCCATAGTTTTGTAAACCATTCATCTGTTGATGGGCATCTCGGCTGGTTCCATAGTTTGGCAATCATGAATTGTGCAGCTATAAACATAGATACGCATGCACGACTATGGTAGTCTGATTTTAGTTCGTTTGGGTAGATATCCAAGAGTGGTATAGCTGGGTCATATGGTAGCTTCATTCCCATTCTTCTGAGGAGTCTCCACACTGTTTTCCAAAGTGGTTCCACTATTTTGCAATCCCACCAACAATATATCTATATGTTTAACTGGAAACATCAGGACATTTCTCTGTAAAACTCTTCAATCTGCTTTAAATTCTACTCTTGCCTTTTAAATAAACAAAATACCACAAAACAATTACCAATTGCTATGTGTAGTTCAAAATAGTATGTGTAGTTAAAAATAAAGTATTCCCTCTTAGCTATCAACATAACCATTTCAAGACATTTTCCTTTTTTAGGCTTATGTTGTTTTTAAAATATAAAATTTGTATCAATACAATAAATGGTGGTGGTGGTGGTGGTGGTGGTGGTGGTTGGGTGTGTGTGTGTGTGTGTGTGTGTGTGTGTGTGTGTGTGTGTATGGTGGTATATAAGAACAGGTAAGAGGAGGGATGAGACAGAGAGAAAGAGAATGAAAAAGTAGATCATTGTTAACTTAAAGAGCATAGAAAATTTTCTGTTTAAAAAGTGTGCTCTTGTTATTAGAAAATTCCTGCAGGCACTCCACTAACTTCAATTATACTTTCAAAATAGTTATAGCTCCATTTAATACAAGTAACAGTCTTCCTATTTCTAGCCCGTTATGCTCCCTTGATATTCATGATCTATTTTGGGGAATAGATCAGAGACATCCCCAGCTGCATCATCAAGAGGTCCTCAGGGGAAGACAGAAGCCAACTGGTGAGCGGAGTGAACCCTGCCAAGACGTGGTGCTGGTCTGAACAACTGCTCAGCAAATCAGCTGACACTCCTGTGTAGCAAACCACTGAGCTCAGCCTTCCATATCCAGGAAGTGCCTGGGCTATAGAAAGAATGTGAAAGATACCACACGAGACTTGCTATCAATAGGAAACTGACACAGAGCTTCTTGAACAAGTTAAATTCAAGACTACCTGCTGAAGTAACTATTTTATCAAAAGATTTTTTCCTAAAAAGATTTTTATCCAGACTTCAGTAAGACATTTTGATCATTAATTATTAGTTATTTATTATTGATTTGTAAAAAAAAAACCCAAACAATTGGCATTCTAGTTTTCTGTTGCTGCTTATAATTAAAAAGATCCTGAATTTCCTGGACTAAAATAACATTTTTTTCCACCTGATACTGTGGATGAAAAAGGCACCACAAGGAAGTTTTTGCTTAACATCAATTGTGCAGTGAGATGTTGGCTGAGGTTTCAGTTAACTAAGGCTCCACTGGGCTGGTTCTCCTGTCCGGTCCTCCAATCCTTTCCTGGTGTTCTTGCATTTCAAATCTATACAGATTCTTGGTTACAGTAAAAACTGAGTACTCATTACAATTCGAAAGCTCCCTAGAAAAACTCATTCTTTATTTTATTTCTTCTCCCTGGAACACCCTTTCATGCCTCATCCTCTTAGAATGGTAATTTGCACATAGCAGGTCTCAATAACTATGTGTTACATTAGACTGAGCAGGATGCTTAGATTATTTACAGACATATGCATTTGATTATCACTTTTACACGGGAGCATCTGCATAGGATATAAGTTAGATGAGAATAGACAATCCTGAAATTGAGGATGCACAACATATTTGAATCTTTTTGCCTAGTAGGATCATCACTTTTTAATTTTAGAAAATAAGAAATGGCATTTAAAATAACTTCTATTTATTAGAAATAATAACTAATAATAGCTAATATTTATTAAAGCCTAATATTATCCTATATGATATTTCATTATTATATGAATAATCTCATTTCATCTTTATAATACCTCTATGAGGTTCATACTGTTACACTACTGATTTTTTTAGTAAGGGAGAACTTCTTTAAGGTCATACAGATATTAAGTTGTAAAGTCAGAAATGGATACTAGATCTGCCTCCAGTTTTAATATTCTTAACCACTCTGTTATGCATTTGGAAGTATGAAGAAGTCTTCAAAGAAAATAGTGAAAAGCAAATAATTACACTTTTTGGCACAAAGATGCACAATGCAATCTGGAGGGGATACCCTACAATAGCATTTTTTAAAATAGAATACATTTTGGAATTATTAAGTTGAATCATGGAATTGCAATATTTAACAGACAAAATCTAAATATTGGCTAATTCATATAATTCAAACTAATTAACAGTAACAACTCCTTTTCTTCTAATATCATTGCACAAAAGAAGCAAATGAATCAACTTTAAGTCAGAAAACTGTCAACAGTATTACAACAAATATTATATTGTCAGAAATAATTAGTGTGATAATCAGAAGAAGGGTGATCTGAGTGAAGTAAAACATCATAAAGAGATGCAAGGCAGTTGAATTAGGTTCTTCATAAAATGGGATAATGCATGATCTGGAAAGAACTCAAATTCATTTCTATAAAAAAAATCTATTTCTGAGCTGGACATGGTGATGCATGCCTGTAATCCCAGTACATAGGAAGCTTAAATAGGAGGATCACAGGTTCTAACTCAGCCTCAGCAACTTAGCGAGACCCACAGCAATTTAGCAGGACTCTGTTTCAAAAATAAAAAAATAAAAAGACCTGGGAGTGTAGCTCAGAGGTAGGATGCCCCTGGATTCAATTCCTCAGCACCAAAATGAATAAGTAAATAAACTTATCTCTGAACAATTTCCAAAAAATAAAGTTTTCTGAAATTAAAATTCCACAATTAAACATCAAATGTTTACAGCAAGTATTGTATATATTTAT
Source organism: Glis glis (assembly GCA_004027185.1). Taxonomy (NCBI): domain Eukaryota; kingdom Metazoa; phylum Chordata; class Mammalia; order Rodentia; family Gliridae; genus Glis; species Glis glis. Next base: position 103,506 of record PVJS01000136.1, on the reverse strand, counting down.
ATGTGTGAATGTGTGTATGTCTGTAGAGGAGTATACAAGTGTGTCATTGTGTATCCATAACATTAATAAAAACACACAGGAAAAATTCTTGTCTAAGGATGGTGAGCTTGCTAACTAGCTATCAAGAGGCCTCTCCAATTGGCATTTATCTTCATGAGTCTGTCTCATTGCAGCATTTGGCATTCAATTTTGTAGACTCAGAGATCTGAATTTATCAGTTTCTCAAAGTTGACAAGTCCTAGTGTCATCGATTTAAAACAAAAAGCATTATAAGAAACAGCTTCATGAGAAGTATGTCTATCTATTAATTTATAAAATGATATAACAGCTCAAAGAACAAGACCAGCACATTCTCTTTTCAGTGTGTATTTTTCCAGAAGATGAGCTACATGGAAACACACATAATCAGAAGTATGTGGGGAGACCATGAAGTCAGATGAGAAAATTCAGTTTTAAGATGCAAAGACTTGGTACCATGAGACCAAGGAAGATAAGGAGTTTGATTTCCAGTATATATGGCTTAGTCTTATCTTTCAGATCAGGCAGACCTGCTATTAGGTAGGGCACATTCTCCCCTGAACAGGACTTGAATGGGAATTGAACTGGAAATGATGTTCTTTGTTGGTCATGCCTTTATTTATTTGTTGGTTTTGTGTGTATGTGTGTGTGTGTGACCAAGGATTAAACCCAGGGGCATTCCACCTCTGAACTATACCTAGACCTATTTTAATTTTTATTTTGAAACAGTCTAAGTTACCATGTGCTTGCCTCAAACCTTTGATCCTCCTATATCAGCTTCCCAAGTACTGGGATTATAGGCCTGCACTTGATTCTTATAATTTATATTCAAGTAAGAGAAGCACTTTCAAAATGTCCTCTACAAATTTTGGGTTGTATTTTGATTGCTTATAAATGCACACTTGTGATCAGCACGTTATTTGTATAATATCAATTTTTCTTCAAACTCAGTTACTCCTTTCTTTTCAACAAGGCTTTGCGTGATTTTTTTATCAGAGAATATTTTTGGGTGTAAGTTAACTCAAAGGGCAACCCAATTTCTCTTACTCAAACTCTTCAGTGACTACATTTCATGGTCTCCCCACAATTTGTCTTTGATATTTTTGAGGTTAATACAACCATATTTTTCACTTATAACTTGGCATTTTATAACTTGGACTCTAAATAAGTCCAGTTTGTGATAATTAACTTTACTCTCTTTGAAGAGTCAAACATGAGAAATATACCAACCAGAAGTCTGAGAAACCAGAAATTAGTGGAGTTTAAACAATCTGTAATTTAAAAATTATATTTACCTATATAATGCCTTTCTCAAATTATTAAAAGTAATGTGTTCTTAAAGAATTTATATGTATTTTATACTTATGTGAACTTTTAAACTTTTAACAAATATTTCAATACTCAATCTGCTATCAAAGTTGAAATTTTAAAAAGATCAAAATGTACCCATGGCAGCTTATCAAACATAAATATAGGTGCTCGAGAGTGCAGTTAATGCTTGCTCTATTATAATCTATTTTGTTTTTGCCAGAGACTTTTCACTTTATCAAATTTAAAACTCATGAAAGCCTAACAACAGAGATTTGACACTTAAAGTAGTTTCACTTATTTTTACAGTGAATAGTATGAATTAAGGAATAGATTTCACTACTCTTTAAAAAGTCTACTTTTTTCCATTAACTTGAGTCATAAGTCATCTGTATCAGTCTTATTCCCTTTAAATTGGTGCTTTTATGTTCCCTAAGAATATACTGATATATGTTTATTGCCTGAATTTGGTTCAAGGATGCTGGATATACAAAGACAACCTATTACCTCAAATTGACCCATTAATGTTTAAAGGGACAACTCAAGGATTTTTTGCTCTATTTGGCTGTTGTGCTCAATCTAAATTATATACCATATCTGAAGTAACAATACAGCCTATTAAAATTGTAATAATAGCATAGTATATGAACTTAGTGAAGTTAGGACAAACAAGAAAAAGCCAGACCCAGTGATGTATGCTTGTAATCCCAGTATTTGGGAGGCTGAGCAGGAGGATCATAGGTTCAAGGCCAGCCTAAGAAACTTAGCAAGACCCTGCTTCAAAAATTTAAAAAAAAGGCTGAGCGTAAAGCTCAGAGGTAGAATGCCTCTCGGTTCGATCCCCAGTACCAAAAGAAAGAAAAGAAATAACAAGGAAATCTCGGGTCTTCTTTTCAAGATGTTAAACTATTTAGTAAAGAAGATTATTTTGATGTATTTAATAAGATTTATTTTCCCAAATACCAGTAAGAATTCCAACCCAATTTTGTACTTGTGATCAACTTTATACATCTCTTCTCAACTTCTGAAGATAAGAATATTGCTTATGAATGTTCAGAGGTAGTTTCTGTCTTATAAAAGCTAAGGCTATGATATGCACTTCTTTCCATCTACCACATTTATTATTTAATACTTAATAATAACTTAATTTGGAATCAAAATGATGACTAATTTAGTCTCAAAGGGATTGTCAACATACATTGTAATTTTAAACATGAAAAGAAGATGGTATTTATGCAGAATGTGTTTTTTCTTTCCTTTATTATTTATTTGTTAGTTTGTTTGTTTATGTTGGTGCTGTGGATCAAATGCAGGGCCTCCTGCATGCAAGGTGCCTGCTCTACCACTGAGCTACCTCCCCAGCAATTTGTTTCTTATTTTCTTTTTCCTAGATCAATATCTACAATACTAAGTTCAATTGGATATCCATAACTTTTTTCATCTTGCTCTCTAAAATAATATTGTTGGCCAGAGTGGTGGTGCACATTTGTAATCCCAGTACTTGGGAGGCTGAGACAGGAGGATCACAGGTTCACAGCCAGCCTTAGCAACTTAGTGAGGATCCTCCACAATTTAGTGAGACCCTGTTTCAAAAAAACTAAATAAAATGGGCTGGGAGTGTAACTCAGAGGTAGAATGCTCCTGGTCAATCCCCAGTACCACAAAAAATAATAATATTTTTGTATAGCCTAGTCACAGTTCATATTATTGATCACTGATCATCATTTCAGTACCAAAGAATAGTCCTCCTTGCCTATTCATTTTATTAAATATTTTCACCCATATAAATATTTAAATATTCATTAAATATTTCATGGAACAATTGTAATTCTGAAATTCCTTTTTTATAACCTCCCCTAAATTAAATGAAGTCCTAGTCTTCCTAATTATTTTATAACTCCTTTTCTCAGAAGGAGAAATTATGAGGAGACCATGGGTTACATCGAGTATTTGGTGCCCATATTTGTAATTCTGTCATTAATTCCTGCATCCAATAACACCATGAAAAGGGAGTTAAAATATTTTTCAACATAGATATTTTGTTTACATCTTCAATTTGTGAACAACTTAGATTTTACAAACAGTGTCCAAAGGATATTTGATTCTAATAAATGCCAATAATGCTCTGTGAAAAAAAAAGAAAGTTAGACCACACTGCATAACATAATATTTTGGAGCTGAAAAGTTTCTGTCATGTAGTGATGTCAGAGCTGTCATATTTTCTAGTATAACACATTAGTAGCATGTTCATGGTGATGCTGGTAGAAACAAACCTACTATAAAATTCTATAAAAGTACAGCATATACAAATATGTAGGATAAATGATGCTTGACAATGATAACAATAATATTACTGTTTTATGTATTTGCTATACTTCTAATCATCAGTTTAGAGTGAACTCCTCTACTTATAACAAGAGTTTATAATATACCATGTTATTCATGCAGCAGCTTCACACATCTCTTTTTTAGTCTCTTGGTACATCCAGTGATTCACCTATGTATCATCTACGTTTGTGAAAACATGCTAGGTGATATTGGCCCAACAAAACCACCTAAGAGTGCATTTCTTAGGACATATTTCCATCATAAAACAATGTATGACTATAAGTTTTGCTTATCATTTTATATAAAACAGTTTAAATGGGAATATAATTTCTGCATAAGACTTTTTAGCATTTCATACATTGAAAGAATTCCCAAGTGCACAGTAAAAGAACACTGTACTCTCCTGTACTTAATACAGACCACTGTGTTGAATTCAAAATGTTCTACAACCTGAAAAATATATTTTTCAATATTCAAAATACATTGTGGAACATAATCCATAATTACGGAGGTAATTGTAATGTATGCAATTTTGTATGTATTATAAATATATAACATTGTTGGTAAAGAGTAAATCCTAACTTTGCTGTGATCTTATGAACTAGACTGAGTAGAACACAGCGTTAGGACACGAGCATCCTTGAAAACATGTCCTGACTTTTCTATTGCTAAAAATGAAAGTAAACAGTATGTGCAATAAACCACTTGGTCAGGATCCACCAAGGGATAGTGTCTATGACTCCAAGCTCTTAAAAGTGAAATGTGTACTTTTAAAAGTTGCAGATTTTTCAAGGACCAAACTAAGCATTTTCTTAAGTTAATGTATTTATCTCTTGTACGGTTTCAGTGACCCTCTCAAACATCTCAGGAAGACTATCCACATGCTGTGGTTTATTGTCCATGAGAACACCATTTAAGTCATGGGAAATAAACAGTTTCCAATGAACAGACTGACTCTTCAGAAAGTTCAACTTAAGTTTATTTCATACTCAGAATTGTGGTTTCCTTTAGAAACAGTGTTGCCACTAGCTGGGCTATACAATACATAAAATAGTTAACTGAGACACCTCATCATCATTTATAAAATGGTTTTCTATGGTAAAAGTTAAGCAACCATAACACTGAAGATAATGTCCTTACTTTCTATTATGAATTGTTGTGTAAGCATCAAGTTAAATGTTTTACGCAGTCATTTCACTTGTTGGGGGGCAAAGTGCAATCTCTTTTACTAATCTGAAATGAATTCCTGTTGTTTCAACTTCAAACTATGTGAAGGAAATTAGACAATAAAAATGTACAGCTTGAGTATGAAGATGATACCAACGGATTTTAAATTAGTTTTCCAAATATTTTGGAATAGGTTCTCACGAAATTACTGTGCTCTGGCCTTGGACCTGTGACCCTCCTGTTTTAGCCTACCAAATAGTGGGATTACAGGTGTACAAGACTGAGCACAGCTTGAATATTATCTTAATTAGTGTTCCTAAATGTTTTGAATCTATCTACCCTCTGATAATGTGTTACAGTCTGTGGATCATTTTCCCAGAAAAAGAAATATTAAAGATTTAGATGGGTGTGGTACTGTACAACTGTAATCCCTGTACTTGGGAAGCTGAGACAGGAGGATTATAGGTTCTAGACCAGCCTCAACAACCTATCTAGACCCTCAGCAACATAGCAAGACCCTGTTTCAAAATTTAAAAATAAATAAAAATAAAAAAGGCCTGGGGATGTAGTTCAGAGGTAGAATGCCCTTGGGTTCAATTCCCAGTACAAAAAAAAAATAATCCCCCCAAATTACTTACAATTAAGGACACTCATAGGTACACAAAGACCTCTAGTGTCAATGTAGTTTTTCAACAAAATTAGAGGACATTCTCTTAAAGCATCAGGAATTGTGTATCGTTACTACACTCTTAGAAGTTCTTGCTTGAACATCAGTTTCTAATAAATGTTCATAACTTCAACTACTTTTACAGACAAAATCATGCAATATCCGTATAATGTTACCCATTAGTTGAAAATCAATTTGTTCTTGACAATTAGGGAGGAAACACTTTTTGGAACATCTAAGAAAATCTGGTAGAGCTTATAGACTCACTGCTACACAACAAAATACTTGCATGTTATGTCAAGCAGATTGACCCTGACTTCTTATTACTCTTTCCACCCAAACCCCATCCACACAGTGTGGGTGGTTTGTTTTCAGATGGGACTGAAAGCAGATGAAGATTAAATTGTCGCGTATGGAGTACAGTATTTTCTCAAGTCTGGCGGAAGTCTTCATTGGAAATGGACATCTTTGAGTCACATTTGAGGACTTACATAGCTGGTTTTCCATTGGACACTTTCATGTAATATAGAAAAATGTGTCCAGTTTATTCACATCAGGTTGACTTTGTCTTCTTTTAAATTAGAAACCCAAGGATTTCAAATACTGTTCTACCAGAAGTGTCAAGACCCTGACAACAATAATTTAAATTTTCTTATTAAAAGGTATCTTAGACTTTAAGCATTATTCATTATTCTACACAGTCCTATTAGATAATGAGACATCATCAACTTCTTCTACCAAATAAGTGAAGATAATGTATCATTCTGTCAATTTACATGGAAAAAGTGAGCCCAGAAAAAAATGTTACACTCTTTTTTGCTCATGAGTGCTTTTTCCAGAGAATTCTTTCTTTCTAAACCTTCAGATATATGGGTATCTGCCGAAGTACTGTCTAATTTTATGTGTAAAGGATTCAAGAACAAATCATTTAGTTTTTCTAATTATTTACACAGATGCTAATGATAATCTCTTAATATAGGGAGATTAATTTTAAAACATCCATTTATGTTCAGTTTACCAGGTTAACCTTTGGTTTCAGATTTTCCAAAAATGACTTGATTATGTAATTTTTCATGATAAAAAACATTCAGTATTCTACTTTGAATTAACTTAGAATACATACCACACACATAGATGGATTTATTTATAGACCACCTGACACTAAATTGTTCTATTTTGCAGGTCTTTTCCTATTTATTTATACAGTATGTAAAAATAAATGCAACTTTAACACATAAATATTCATAGATTCTATGTATCTGAATATTTATATAGCACCTGCCAACTACTTTGACAGGCATGATAGCTTAGGATGAATTTTACAAGGTTGGCGGAGGGGGTGTTTATCTGGCATTAGTTTTCAGATCACTTCTAAAACAAATGCAGTGTACATTTATAGAGCACACACAATCCAAAGATAATATTAGAAATGGAATAACCATGGAAGATTTGATGGCTGTAATACTAACTTTTATAAACATTAGGCTAAAATAATACCTATATGTTGAAATTTTGATATCTCATTTTAAAGGAATATAAGTTATTTTCTGGTGGAAAATGCTAGTTTGGGCCTTAGACATCCTGGTGCACCACCTACGTGGAGAGATAAGATAACCTTTAATAAAAAATTAGTACATGTGACTTACTTTCATAATAAAATTGCAATGCAGTCACCTTTTTGTTAGTTTCTAAATCTCCCCTACCTTAATGAGCAGGTTTGCACTTCTGAGTTTTACTACATGATGCAGTCTTACTTCTTTATCCCAACTCTCATGAAAAACCATGACATAGGGAAAAATCTAGAGAAAATTAACATGGCAAACATGTCATTGATCCAATACTGCTTAAATAATGATATCCTTAGATTTGTCAAAGGATTATGTGTTTTGAGTATATAATACTTCCTCTTACAAAAAACAAGTCTTTGTCCAATTTTAAATGGATGCACGTAAAAGAATTAGAATCTTGGTTCCCTCCAATGTAGTCATTGCAATCTGTTCTCTGAGATTTTATGTGCTTTTATGCATTAGGTTCAGCAAAGAATACGGATCTTTCAACAAACATCCCCTTTCTGGTCACTATGTTTAAGAACATACCCCTGGGTGCATCTCCAGTTCCAGTTCCAGTTCACACTCATCTCCCATTCCCTGCAGGTCGCATTTCTCCTTCATAGTGCTCTACTTCTTCACTTAAGATATAAAGTGAGAAGGAAAGCTCTCACTTTATCTACTTAATAAGTTCTGATATTTAATCCTGAAGCTGTTTTCCCCCAAGAAATTTGAGCCCCTCTTTGATCTTCTAAGTAAATGTAATCTCCAGAGACAGATGTTTCAAGGCATAGGGATTTTAATGTCCCTAGCCTTTAAAGTTGCAATCATTTAGGCATTCACATAGTGTTGTTTTATTTTTAATAATATATATCTTTATCTCTTTATTTTTATATCTTTAACCACTCTTCCATGAGTGAAACTCTGATATAAAGTTGATAGCCATGGCTTCCAAAATGAATGAATTCAGAGCCTGCTTTTTGCCATATGGTTTAAGGTTACCCTAACCCACCTGAATACAGTTTAAAAGATGAATAGGAATGGAATTGCACTGCTACTAGCACCGCTTACTTATATTTTGAACTAACATCCTAATACCTGAATATCCTTATTCTTCAATGTCTCTTGTGGAACTCAGCTGCTTTTGAGGTTTAAAGACTCAGGTTTTAGAGTTGATTGAGCATCACAGTAAAAACTGGAAATATTACTATTGAAAACCCTTCCATTTTCTAATGTGGTTTCATGGGGTCAAAAGGTCACCACATGTTTCTTATTTTTTATTTATTTTTTTCTGTTCCTTTCTCATCTGCAATTTTACGAAAAGAGCAGTTTCAGGTCATCTGTTTCAGCCACACAGTCAGGATCCTGTGACCATGTGTACCCAGGTTTCCATGGCAGCCATTGCCTTTCCCCCAAGCCTGTTATTTGCTAATTTCTCTGTAATCAGCTGTTGCTAAAGCTAACATAAGGTACAATGACATGCCAAAGTAAAATTCCCACACAAGCAAAAATTAATAACGTTTAGCCCTAAAAAGCACTGTCCTTGTGGAATCAGTTTGATGATAATCACACAAGTGTGGGACCTCTCACTCTTCTGCCACATTGTTTATCTCTCCAAGACCTCAGATCATACTAGATGTCTTTAGTCCTATGGCCCCGTGGATTCCTGTCCCCACAGTTCTGTCTGGTCAGTCTCTGCCCAGCCTCAGGAGCCAGATTATTTCTTCCTTCTGGATGTTTTCCTTGACCCTCCTCACTAGACTAGTTTTCTGAGCTTATGTGTCTTATATTTCTCCTAGTATAGCATTCAGCATATTTTCATTGTTTTCTTTCTTCCTCTCTTGTATAATCTTAAAATTACTCAAAATTTTACAAAGAAGACCTGTGTAGCCATTAGATGAAATAAAGGAGTCATGAGAGATAATGGGGATTAGGTAAATAAAAATCTGTGCTACTGTTCCTCTCATCTCTACATCCCTGTTGCATAGCATAATTCTTGACCTAAAGTAGGAATGCACTACATTGGGAATGAATAAATTTGGAAAATTGCCATATAAGTCTCCTCTTTGATTTAATTTTGCAATTATTAAACTTCTTGTCCAAGATATATCTTTCATAATAATTATTTCCAGATTTTATTTGAGGAATATCTTGGACTCCTCCAGGATTTAGTAACATACTGGTTTTACCTTTTTAGTCTGTTAGCATTTTTAGTCTGCTACCCAGAAATCATCAAGTTGTATTCTCAAATCTCTCTACATTGTGCTTTAGCATCATGGTGGTTCGTTACAAAAAATGGCTAAGAGTTCTTCCTTGACTATATCCATACCTCTTAGCAGTAGTCCTTTTTATTTCCTCCATTAAGAAGAAGAATATATTTCCCTCCCCTTAAATCTGAGCTAGTCCTGTGATTTGATGGACCAATAGAATATGGAAATGAGAATGTGCCAGTTCCAAGCCTATGCTTCAAAGGAGCCCAAGTACATTTGCTCATATATTTGAAACTCTGCCAAGGTACCAAATGAACAGTCATGAGATAATCTTCCAGATAATGATACATACATGGTCCAGCATTTTGTCACCCCAGTCAATAGCCTGAAAACTACCAGGTATGAGGGAGATTGTCTTAGATCACCAGTCAAGCCAATCTACCATTTGAATGTAGATGCATGAGTGAGTCTAACTAAGATCCACCAGTTGTGACCCAGACCTGTCAAAATACCTGGTTGGCCCATACACATGTGAAAAATAGTAAATGTTTGTTGTGTTAAGCCACTAAATTTTGAGGTACTCTGTAAAGCAGTAGTTGCTTTTTAGTATGACCTTCCTAAATAATCCTATTTTAATAAAGCAACATCTCTTCTCAATCTTTTCATATCCATATGCCATAATCCAATACATTATTTTTATAGTTTTATTGTACCCCCAAATTATTTACTTTTTATTTTCTGCTGTCTCTCCAACACCTAAAATATACCTTGCTGTATCCATCAGTATTCTTGAAGCTATAATCTAAAGATTGACCATGTAACTTAGAGGACAGGAGATTAATTTTCTTACAGTTTCAGGTTCAGTCCATGTGAGGCCAGGGACCACAGATCTCAGGGCATGGTGACAGGAAGCAGAGAAAGGGAGAGCACATGGATTGTGCTCATATTATGGAGATTGGAAGCAAGAGAGCAAGCAGGGGAAGGACACACCCCCAAGGATCAACTCTTCCAGTCACACCATACTGGCCTACTGGGTACTACCCAAGTAAATCCATTAGAATGGATTTATCCACTTCTGTGATTAAACCCTCAGGACTCAAATATATCAACTCCAAACATTAATAAATGATCTCTTTAAGGGACATTTTATATCTAACTATAACACTTGCATAGAATGGACATATAATAAGTATTTAATCAATTACTATAAAATAGCAATTTATTTTGTTCTAATTTATGGAATATTTTCTTCTTTCACCTTACTAAATTTCCTTCCCCCTTGCCCTTGACTTGTTTAATCTTGTTGAAGTTATCAAATTTGTTGTTACCCAACATCCTACTTATATTAAAACACAATAAAATAAATATTTGTTTTATATGAGTCACTGTAAAATTCAAGAAACACTGTTCTAATAAATAAAAATTATAATTATCCCTAGCCAGAGTCAGGTATAACATTTGGCATGGAAGAAAATATTAACTTTAATTAGAAAAATTAAAATTAAATCCCTGACCTTTCTCAACTTCAACTTTAAAGAAACTAATATATACTATGAGAGTCTTATACAGGATAGATAGTTGATTATCTGTTTTCAATAAATTTATCCTATAATTTATGATCTCATAAGCTGCAAGAAATGGAAGAATGGATTGGCCTCAAAACCTGCGATCCTCCTGTCTCAGCCTCCCAAGTACAGGTGTGTGCCACGATGCCCAGCCAGATTGGCGTTTCAAGCAAAAGTAATAATGTTTATTTGCACCCTGTATCCTTTTCAAGTAAGCAAGCACAGAGACTTAGGAGAAGCATTCTCCCATTGTTTTACACATGCCACTAAGATTCAAGAATTGGAAGCTTTGTCTAAAATATATCGACTTTATAACAACTTTAAAATCACTCACTTTAGTACTAAAATAATTTTATTAAATGTGAAAATCTCTATTTACACAGAAGTTTAGACAATTGAAAAAAAATGTTACAAAAATATCTGTTGTATTACTTTTATTCCTCTCTACAGATTATTATTGTAATTTTAAAAGGGCATTTCCAAAGATAACATATTCTTAATTTTTTCCTAAAAGTTTAAAGCATGAACATTCTATTTAATAACTTTAGAAGAGCTATAAAATATTGAGAACATCTCAAAGATCATGATAGTAAAACAAAGCATAATTTCTCAAGTCATAGTAATTATGCTGGCTCTCACCCCATTACTGATATAATGTGAAGCTAATAAGCCAAGTAATTAGTATGCTCTAGGTCAGAATTTTCACCTCAGTAACTGAAGGGTAAATGAAGACAAAGCTGTGTAATATTAAACATACAAGCAAAAGAACAGTAGGACATTATAATGAAAATCTGAAGGATAACAAGAAATAGTGAATTTTTGTTTGCTCATTGAAAAAAATATGAGAAACTAAATTAGTTTTTAAGCACATTGAAAGTTGATACATACTGCTGTGTTGCAAATGGATATTATTAAATATCTAGCCCACACTTAAATGAAATTCATATTATAGATATTTATAAATATAGATATATATATAAATATGTATGCTTCAGATTAATTGTATTCTCCTTAATCAGCTACTATTGTCTCTTAATTCTAAGTATATTTTGTCTAAAATAAAGATAAACATGCATTAAAGAGCTGGTGCCCTCAGAAGAAAATAAAGAAAATGCAGCCAGATACTGAGAAGAGTTTTCTTATGGTCCAGTATTAGGGTCACCCCAAGTTGAGTACAAAATGGGCTAAGTACTCCCCAATCTATATTCAGAGAGATGGGAAACAAGCTCCAGTCAGTAAACTTTCCTGAGAGATATAGAACTAGTACCAAATTCACTTCTAACCCAAAGAGCGGGATTTCTCTTCAGGGGAGTCCAGTGTTCTGGAGAGAAGATCCTTACTCCTCTCAAAAATGGAGATGTCCTTGCCATTTTTCTCAGGTCATGTTCTATAGGAAAGTCCATACTCATTAGGGAGTGCTTTTGTGGACTCCCTGTGCAAGGGAGGGTGAGAAATTTAGAAGGAACAGAAGAAGTAAGCTGTGGCTCTTTCATTGCAGTTACAATGTAAGATTCAATAAACGCTATGGACAGGTCTGAGGCTCAGATGGCTCTTCTGAGTTGGCCTAAATTTGTTGAGGAACGAGATCTTTGCACACTGACATTATGCAGCTATTGCTTGTAGACCGAACTTAGAAGAAGGCATGGCTTTGGAAGAGGCGCTTTTCTTTAACCCAGAAATCACCAAGAAGACAAACAACTGGGAGCCATTTTCCAGCAACACTACCAGCAGATGGGAGAGTAAGCCCTTCATTCTTGAGGGTGATTTGGAGAGCATCATACACCATCCATTTCACTAACCCTGGTCCATACTGGCAAAAGATAGGGTCAAGCACTTCCCATAGAGAAAGAGCAGAATGACATCATTGGCCCCAGCACTTCTCAAGTTCCAAGAGCGAGCCATATGACAGGTCCAAGAATTCAAGAATGACTGAAGAGAGTAGATGAGATCAGTGGCTGCATCTTCTTAACAGCATCAGTGTAGGTATGTGGAACTGCACACGCTGTTGTGTGCATGCCGGCAGCTGTGGGTCAATGGAAAGAAAGAGGTTACCAAACAACAGATGGTGGGAAAACCTATACCTGGGGTATGTGTACAGAAATGAGTCATTTTCTGCCCATAGCTACCTCATAGACCTGGTCACAGTCAATCAAGGAGAGGATTGTAGCCTTACCCAACTAATTGAGTAGATGTAACCATTTTCTTTGCTTCCTTCCTGTTCCATATCCAGAAAAGTTTCATAAAGAGGTAGGGAAGGAAGTGCGAAGAAAACATTATACTTAGTTCCATGACTCCAAACCACTAGAGCCACAGAAAAAAATCAAACTACCCTAAAAGAGAGGAGATATGCCCAACCCAGATGTACTGGAGATTTAGAGTCCTGGGAACCACAGTTCATGGTTGAGGACTGAAGCCAAAAGATACATTTCTCCATCTTTGGCCCTCCAGAGCTGAACTTTCTGAGATACATCATGCTACTTCATATAATGCCCTAAAGGAATCACACCAGTTGCCCTTGGCATGTTTAATTTAATACGTTTTTGTTTTGCCCTCTCCTGTACTGTTTTTATTCACCTCCTTTTCCTTGATCCTGTGCTCTGTTATTGTATTTCTAAGCCTCTGTCAGGCTTTGCTTTCCAGGGAATCCAAGCTATCGCACATAAAAAGTGTGCTTTCCTTTGTGCTTAATAGAAACCTTTTTAATCTTAGTTTTACAGCAAACCAACATTGTCTATCAATACAAATTATAGAAGAAACATTTGATAGAAGATATTTTTCTCGTCTGTAATTTCAGTCCTTTCACTAAATGTATTGAAGAAATTAGGATATTTCCTATGTAGGATGTTCATATTGAAAATATAACTTTGTTCTTTCCTGAGTCTGATCAAGGCATACCTGATTGTCCCAATATTTTGCAACCATATCATAGATCTTTGTAAGCTTTATATTTTGTTTTTAGAAATTTGATAGGTTCTGAATTTTTTTTTTTACTTAAACTTCTAGCACCAGAAAACCATAAAAATAATGTATTGCAACCTTGGGTTGGACTTGCATTTAAATAATCACAGAGACTAGTCTATGTTCTCTTTTTTGAGAAACTACTGTTATAGGACTATCAAAGTCACTTTGAAATATTCATGTTATAACTTATATATAATATCAGACCTTCCAATAACACACACTTTCCCTTGCACTTTATGGTTTTTGCAGGTTTTTTTCTCTCGGTAAAATGAATACACCTTGGACATTTATATAAATCATCAGTAGAGAAATGTTTGTACCTGTCAAGCTGAACAAATGTTCTACACCCCATTCATTGCTATGAGTCTACCAACTGACTGCTTATTTATTCATTGTGTTTGCATGTTTGATTTATAAAGGAGCAAACTGACATGATTGGGTACTTTAAGTACTATAACAATTTTCATAGTGAATAAATGAGAAGCCTGGGTAGATGTGAGGAAATGTTTAGTTATAATTAGATGCTAAGGGTCTTAACTTAAATTGAAAAAAAATCTAACCTGATAAGGGTAGAATGGTTATTTGCAAAAGTCTTTGATATATATTTGAAACTTGGACAACCATTGTGCTTACTCTAAGCTTTTCTGAAAATAAATGCTACAGTATTTTTGCATATGTTAAAATAGTGTGTTGTGATTCATATGAAGCTGATTATTGGTCATACCCTAAAAGATAACGTTTTTGATTTTTCCGTAATAAGTTTCTTCCCTAGCAGTTACTATGTAATATAATTCTGTTTTGGGAAATGCAGTTTCCTGTTTTATGTTCTCCTCTGAAGAATACCTTCCATTTTTTTTGCATGTGTGTGTGGGGATACTGGGGATTGAACCCATTCTACCTCTGAGCTATACCCCCAGCCCTTTTTATTTTTTGTTTTGAAGCAAGGGCTCACTAAGTTGCTGGGGGTCTTGCTAAATTGCTGAAACTGGCCTTGAACCTGGGATCCTTCTGTCTCAGCCTCCCAAGTACTGGGATTATAAGGATGTGCCACCATGCCCAACCTGCCATTTGTTTTTCTGTCAAAGGTTGTTTATTTATTTTGTAAAGAAAGATGATGTAAATTAATGAAACCATACCCCTACCCATGCTGACAGTGTTTTACTCTCTTGAGGTTACTCCTTGGCATGCCTGGTAGTGCACACTTGTAATCCTAGCACTTGGGAGGCTGAGACAGCAGGATCACAGGTTTGCGGCCAGCCTCAGCTACTTAGTGAGGCCCTCCACAATTTAATAAGACTCTGTTTCAAAAAAAATAAAGAATAAAAAATAGGCCTGGGGGTGTAGCTTGGAGGTAGAATGCCCCTGGGTTCAATCCCCAGTTCTGAAAAAAAAAAAAAAGGAACTGGGTGCTCCTGAGTCTGTATAGCCATTCACTTAGATATCATTGCTCAGAGTAACTTATATATACATATGACCCATTGCATGTCTTCTATGTTGATATTTTTATCAACATATCAACATTATCAAAATATCAATATGTTGATATTTTATCAATTTTCCTTCAAAGAACCATTTTATCCTTGTGCCTGTTAGTATAATATATATATATATATATATATATATATATATATAACCAATTTTTACCAATATTTACTGTCACTTTTCCACTAGCCCCATGTTTCCTAACTCACCCTATGTCTATTTTTGAATGCTTTACTGAGATGTTGGTTTTCCCAAGTATTCAGAATACTAATTGGCCAAGAGGTTTTTCCTGTAGTTTTTATAATTTTTATTTGAGAGCTCATTGATTGCTTATTTATTCATTGTGTTCACAGGATTCATTTATTAAGGTGTAAAATTGCATAATTGGAAATTTTAAGTATTATACTACTTTCTTTGTACTGAATAAATGAAAAGCATTGGTAAGCTTGAAGGGATGTGCTTAGATGCTGAGTGTTTAACTCTAAATCAAATCTGACCTAAAATAAGTTTATATTGGTCATTTAAAGAAGTCAAGATCAACACTCCTACAAGCTGAAACTGCAGTCTATGCAGTGAGTAAAATGGTTCTCAACACAACATGGGAGAAATAAAAATATGTCACCACCACACTGGATCAAAATTCTTCGGGTGAGTACTGCTAATATGTATTTAAAACGTGTCTGGACATTTCTAAAGAAACTAGGAATGGAAAAACCATATGCTCCAGCTACATCACTCCTCAGTATCTTTCCTGAAGAATTGGTCAGAATACTATAGTGATACATGCTTGCCCTTGTTTATAGAAGCACAATTCACAATAGCCAAATTATGGAACCAACCTAGATGTCCATCAGCAGATGAATGGACAAAAAAAATGTGGCACATACACATAATGGAATTTTACTCATCCATAAAGAAGAACAAAATTATGTCATTTGCCAGAAAATGGATAGAACTGGAGAATATTATGCTAAGTGAGATTGATCCATCTCAGAAGGTCCAGGGTGGTATGTTTTCTCTCATATGTGGAAGTAGAGAGAAAATAGGAAATATAAGAGACTTTAAATAATGCAGAGAGATGTGAGACCCGGTTTCAAAATAAAGTATAAAAAAATAGGGCCGGGGGTGTAGCACGGAGGTAGAACGCCCCTGAGTTCAATCCCCAGTACCGCAAAAAAAAAAAAATAATAATAATAAAATAAAATAATGCAGAGAGAGAGAGAGACCTAAAGTTGGAGGGGGTTAAAGAAAGGGGTTAGGGGAAGGGTTAGGGAGGGGAAAAGGGAGGACTGTTTCCAAAAGAAGGAAACAATTCAAATAATACTATGGCAATATGTGAAGTTATTACTACCAATTTCACTAACTCATACGGGGAAGGAAAAGGGGGGGCAGGGTGGGATGTGGAGGGAAATACACAAAGAGCTGTGTGCATGCATGTTTTTAACACATTGAACCTCACTATGATGTATAATTGCAATGCACAAATAAAATCATTTTTAAAAATTTGTTTATTTTGCCTTCATTCATGAAATGTATTTTCACTAGATATAGAATTCTGGGTTGAAAGAAATTCTTCCATCTCTGTAAGATGTCATTTTCTCTCTTCTGGTCTTCATTGTATTTAGTGAGAAGTCAACCAGTGTTCTCAAAACATAATATTTCAGTTTCTACTTGTGGTTTTTTATTTTTCTTTATTTTCAATATTTTAACTAACATGTGCCTCAGCTTGAAAATTTTTTTCTGCTTAGTGTTACTGAGTATCTTGCATATGTAATTTTTCTCTTCCATCAAATGTGGGATCTTTTTAATAATTTTTCTCCAAATAATTTTCTTCTCCATGATTTTTCTTCTGCATTCCCAACTACAAGTACATCATAATATTTCAGAGTGTCTTGTGAAGATTATCGATTATCTTATTTTTCTCTGATAAGCATTTCTATTTTGGTTGTTAATTTTTACATTAGGTGAATGTGAACTGTAGTTGCTTGAGAAGCAGATCTGAGCTCTCAAGTTCAGATCTTTTGGTTTTAGTGAACTGCTTTAAAACTGGACTGCACATATATGACTTCGATGTAAATAAAAGAGTGGGTGGAAAGAATGTGAGGAGCCCCTCTTTGGCACTCATCCTTTCAACAGCTTCAGTTTTCTGGCTCCTCATGTTTTAAAGACTGTGTTTTTTTTTCAACAAAAGCTAACCTTGCTCTCCATGTGCTCTTACTCCCAAGGAAATAGAAACGAAAGTTCCTCTTCTAGGCATGTACCCCAACGAAGTCAATTTCTTTTTTTTTTTTCACTTTCTAGTGCTTTTGAGAAATTACTTTGTGTATTTTGTCTAGATTGTATATTTTTTTCCAGTGGTGATTCATTCAGTGGAGTATGAATATTATTCTTGGAAATAGAAGTTAATAATCAAAATCAAATAATGCAGTTTACTCTTACTAAAGCAAGAACAATCAGTTAGATTGAATTCTAAAATATTTGTTTTGGTTTCCTCTAGTTTGGCTCTCTCTAAAGATTAATAAATGGTCCTCTAGAGTTCAAATCCTACACTAAGCTACTAATAATGTGATTTTATTCACAAAATAATATTCTTTAAGAAGTGTAATTGAATTAGTCAACATATCCACAAAAAGTGATTTCTGTTTGCACATCGATACTCAAAGCATTCCACAAGTCCACCCATTTATTCTTAGGAGAACATTAATGGGACAATTGGAGTTATTTGGAGAAGCATTTCTGTTTTAAATTTATAGACTCAGAAATTTCTCTGTGATGAAGAAATCACTGTAAATTTCCTTCAAATTAGTGGAAATGATATTCTACACCTACAAATAGACATATAGATTTGACTAGTTGAAAAATGTCAAATCTTTTCAATGTTCTAGTTATACATATTGATCTATTTCATTTTAAAACATCCTAACTTGTTTGTCTATGACATATTTTTGATAAAGTTTATCAAAAAAAGCAATGGGGTATATCATGGATGAAAGTTTTTCATTTTTAAGGGATGGAAATTGCTTATTAAAATTATTCCTTTTGAAATAAAGGGGTTTAAGATTCATATTTTAAAAACAAAATATGTCTTTCTCCATGAAATGATGCAATTTAAAATTATTACTAATTCTAACTTCCTATTTCTTGAATACTTTCATGTCTGTGTTTTGAAAGTCTAAAGCTAAATCAAAGGATAAGCCTTTTCATTGCAAGTGAAAAAGTAATGAAGAAGTAATGGAAATATTTTTCTTAATGTCTATTATATTCATTCTATTTGAAAAAATAAAATAACAGGGAAGCCATTAGGCAGGAACATTAAACATGGATTTTTATCATAACTTTTATGTCTATTTAAAATATTAAATGAACAAATAGATAGCTTACAGAAAAGTCATGAAATATTTTATAAATCTAACTTTACCTTTAACTAATTAATCCAAACAATTTAAAAGCTTCTTAAAGCTCAGTGCACGTTTGGAAACAGGCATCCTCAAATTGCAGTAGCACTTGAAGAAACATTTTATAGGATAATTGGCAATCTCACTGCTAGTAATTTACTCTATGTGTATAGTTTCATTTGTATAAACATCTTTTTGTTTCTAGTAGTAACAAATGTCAAAATAATTGACAAGAAATGTTAATTTCTTCATTTCCTAAAATGAAGAACAAAGCAGCTTTCACAAAATAAGAGGTCTATCTACAAAGTCTGCAATATCTGTTTTTCACTAAGAATAGAAAAATAAGCTGAAAATAGTGGCCTTTGTATAATAATTCTCTGTGTGCATGTATGAGAGAGAGAGAGAGACAGAGAGAGAGAACAGAGAGGGTGCCTGGGCACTAGGTTTCAAAGGGTTATTCTCCATCTCTGAAAATACATGTTTCTTTAAAATTTCTCAAAAGTTTTCATGTCAATAAGAATAAAATCTGACAAGGTAGATGAGGGAATAACAGCACAGGGGATATATTTCTTAAGACATTTAAAAATATTAATAGCTGAGAATAGGAAAAATTTACAGCCATGAAGAATAACTTTAAAAGCAATAATCAACTGGGAAATAGAATAAAATTCATAGTCTGAATCATCTTTTAATGAGTTAGAAACACTGTTAAAAAATAGACCTTCAACTCTAGATGCTATAAAAAGGTAAACCAGTGATCTCCCAAAAAGCTAGAGAAAAGAAAATAACTGAGTCAAGAACTGAAAATAATGAAATACAAACAACAAAACCAAATGGTAGTGAGAGAGAGAGAGAGAGAATACAAGTGATAATATTATCAACAAAAACAAAAAGATCACAGAAGAAAACTAAAACAAAAAGGTAAAAGTATATCAATAATAATTAAATAAAAAATCAAAGTAATAGTTTTAAGTAAAACTCTGGCTCTTGAAGTTACACTGAAAGCACCAGTCTCATGTGCTTCCTCTTGGTGTGGATAGTTCTATAGTCCATAAGATTTTAAGTGTGGAGATTGCATGAACAGTGATTTAGTCATACTGGCATTAGCCAGAATGTCTGAAAATGACCTATTCATTAGTGAATTTTCATTAAGTGTTAGGTGATAGAATGAATGAATGTTATTACTGGCATTATGTTGAACCTGAGTTCATGTAGCAAAAATTATATATGTTTATTCTGTAGTCAAATTAATATCAGATTAAAACTTGATGTAAATATGTGGCCTAGAAAAATAGATTTTGAATTTATTGGTACACACTGAATTTGGCAACTAAAGTCTAATTCTTTTTGACAGTTCTAAGTGCTATTTGTCTTATATGAACAACTTCAAAATAATTTTATTGACTATTTAGAGGTTATCTGGATATTCAAAACATATTTTGCAAAATTGTCTATAATATCAAATATCTATAATACTGATGACAAGTCTAGCGTGTCTTTTATTCAGCACAAAACTATCAAGGGAACCATTGATTATATTAAACACCACATTTCTATGCATAGTTTTATTCACATCTGTTTATGAGAAGGGTTTTATAAGGATCTTTAAAAAAAAGGCATTTCATCTATTTCACCACCCTTCCCCACAGCCCTAGCCCCACATTAAAATAGAGCTGGGGGTATGTCTTGTAATAGACTCATGAAAAATAATTGTCTAAATCTCTTATCTTTGTGAAATGAATGTGAAGCTATTGAGCCTGACTACAGGAAAATCACAGTAAAAATGCATTCCTAGACAAGAAACAACATGATAATAGGAGAAAAGATGGAAACATAAGATAAAGAAAGAGTACATATCTGTCTACCAATAGATTGTATGGAAAAAATTGAGAAGGAGAGCAAGTGGTCTTATCTGAAATATTGAGACTGTTTCTATTATGGTTTATGTGAATTACATATTAGTCAAGTGTCAGGGAATAAGGTCATTTTTGCTATTTATAATGAAGCAGTATAGAGTTTAATAATCCATTATATCAAAGTATAATAACGTGGGATAATAATGTATAATAGTGTGTAATTGTCACAATTATATTTTTCTTCCTTAATCTATATTTTAGTGTAATGTTTTTATATTTAAGAAGGCCTAAAATGCAGTGTTTGAGTATGTACACTTTCTAATGATTATCATTAAGTCAGAAAAGTGTAGTCATTTTCTTTGGCAGAACCTATTTCTTACATGAAGGCAAAATTGAATATGTTGAAATATTCCATTTAAGAATTAGTCACTTAATTTATAAAATGCTGTAGCTCGTCTGTGTTTTCTTTCTTCTTTTATGTAGAAATGTTCATATCCTCAAGTATAGGGATGTCTACTTCTTTAAATGGAGGACATTTTAATGGCACCAAAAGCAAAATAAAGTATTTGATTAATTTTTCCTAAATGCTTTGATGTAAAGGAAACAGGAATGTTAATTCAGTGTGTGTACCTTTAAATTCAAAGATATAATAGGGAATTAAAATGTAGTACATAATTAATTTTACCACAAAGATGAACATCCTAATTTTTTAGGAAGGGAGGGAGGGAGGGAGGGAGGGAGGAAGGAAGGAAGGAAGGAAGGAAGGAAGGAAGGAAGGAAGGGAAGGAAGGAAAGGAGAAGGAAAGGAAAAGCAAACAAGCATGGAATACATTAAACTGAAAACACAGACGAGAATGAAAGATAAGACTCCAATAACACGGAAAAGACACAGAGAATTGAATCTGTTATAAATGATTTATGTTCCAGGATCATGAGGTTAAGAAGACAAAAGCTTTAATGCTCACTCATGCGAGAATGTCAAGTCACTGGTCTAGATAAAGAATTTGACAGTAATAAGATTTTAAAAGTGGATATTTTCTGGTAACATTGTCTGCCATAATAAATAGAGGTCATAAAGCTTTGGTCTAAACATATTCAGTGGGGATTAATACTGCAAGCAGATCATTCATCTGAACTTTGAGAATGTACTTATAGGCCAATTTAATAAATGGGTAATAGCATAAAGACGATTTGTGTGTCTCGGGGAAATGGATGCCTCTTCCAAGACTTTTTTTTAATTTCACTATAATTCTTTTTCCAGTGGATAATTTTTTATTTCAACTTGGACAAAGCCATGAGTCTTTTAGTCAATAATATGTACTCACTTATATTAATTACAACAGAAACAATACCACCACAAATAATAATAATTGTAGGATAATCATTCTCCTCCAAAATCTCTAATTTTTGTATGTCTAGTAAGGTAAACCATATAATGGAAATGGACTTGCTTTCAAGAAACATAGCTTTGAACTGACATGACTTATTTAAAAAAGTGGATCGTCAACTATCTGCCTTTATAGATGTTGTTTGCTTATAATATTTGATAAATAATCCTACTCAATGAAGAAACATATCACTTTAAAGAAAAGTCAGGTTTGTTTGAATGGTTTTATGTTAATGATTCATCAAAATCTTTTGAGTCCTTTTGGAGCATGTGATACAAATATCTGACATGCATTGAGCATAGATATAAAATTAAGATTTTTGTTTGATTTCTAATAGTATTCATCAGAAAGGTGGAATAGAATGTATGTGATAAAATAGCTGAATCATTATTATTCTGACTTGTCCATTTAGTTTAGCTCCCAGAATTTCAATTAACTTAATACTTTCTTTTTGTATTTATCTATAGGTATCCAATATATCACCATATAACATTCTTTGAAGAAATTTCGCAGAAAATTCTAAATGCACAGAAGCATCGTTTTTGGCAGTGGTTCAATGCTTAGCCTGTTGTTTTATTTTTATTAGCTACTGGTATACAGAAGATATATAGTTCCTAGAATTTATATTTAAGTGTTTTGTTTATGTATGTATATGTATACATGAAATTTTAGAGTTTTGAATTTGAAAAATAAAATAATATTCTTGCTAACAATATCCAAAAAAAATTACAATGAAATTTTAGCACATGATGTATTCAGAAAATTTTCCATGTACAGTATCTTCCTTTTTAAAAACATCACCGTTTTATCATTTTAAAAACTATATGAAATTGTCATTTTATTATACTACTGTCTAATTGAATACTATTCTTCAATTGATCATTTAGGCTGTATCCATTTTTCCCCATTGTAACTCAACCTTGAACAACCTGAAGTTTCTGGCAATTAGCATGGGTTTGTTTTATAGTAATTTACTACTAACTTAAACTTTCACTGGAAGTCCTAGGAAGTATTTTAATAGTGACCCTATTGACAACTAATATTCTATTTCTTAACTTTTGACAGTTTGATGAGAAAATTATTGTGTTGTGCTTATTTTAATTTTCACTTCTGTAATTATTTAGTAAGACAAATTTTCTCACATACATATCACCAATTTTATTTTAAATTTTGAGAGAGGGGCGCAGTGTCACACGCCTGTAATCCTAGGTCTTGTGAGGCCTATACAAGAAGATTGCAAGTTCCAGGCCAGTGTGTGGTGACTTAGACCCTGTTTCAAAATTATACCTTAGAGTTTGAACTCCGAGGTATAAAAAAAAACAAAAAACAAAGAAAAACTTTTTTTAGAACTACTTTTATCTTTTGTTTTCTAGTTTGTTATTTATTTTATTTATTTATTTTTGTAGAACTGCGGATTGAACCCAGGGGCATTCTACCTCCGGGCTACACCCACAGCCCTATGTTTTGTTCTTTATTTTAAAACAGGGTCTCACTAAGTTGCAGAGGGCCTCACTAAGTAGGTGAGGCTGGCAGCGAACCTGGATCCTTTGTTCTCAGCCTCCCAAGTACTGGAATTACAAGCATGCACCACCAGGCCCAGCTTCTAGTTTGTTATTTTGTTTGTATTTTTGTTTTATACTTTCAAATATGATGAGTAAATTAAAATTTAATACAACAAATGATTAAGGTAGTCCAGCATATGTGTTTTAAATATTATGTATACTCCAAATTTTGTCTTTAATTTAAATTTAGTTATAAAACATTTTATGACATAAACATTTCAATTTAGAGGGAATGAACTACAGAAATATTTGCTGGGATCACTATTTGGAAAGCTCTACCCTATACTACTCGTATTTACTTTTAAAAATGGCTTAGTATTCATGTAATGATTTCAGCTCTGTAATAACCCACTTTTTCCCTTCGCCTCCAGTGTTTTCCTGGTTTCACATGATCACTCTGTAAGTAGTGGCCAGTCATATGCTATGAGACACATGCTCTAGGAGCTTGCTAAAGATTCAGCTCTGAAAAGAGACACATTCCGGGCAGATAAAGAGTTATCATACTCTAGAAATTATATTAGTGAAGTAGATTAAATTCAGGACAAGGAAAGGTTTTTATAAGTTAGTGCCACAGCATTTATTTCAAGCAATGTGTATAGCAGCAAAGTTTTTAAATGTCTATGTGCTTTAAACAATCTTTATTGAGATAACTCTTAGAAATATTGTTAATTTGTTATTTTTGTGACTAGGACATCTTTCCAGTACATTTATCAGTTGCTAGTTGTTCTCATTTGGATTTAGAATGTCCCCCTAGAACTCACAGAGGCAAAGCACCCATGTTGGAGGCAGGCTTAGTTGCTGAGGAGGGATCCCTGGAGATTATATATATATATATACACTTCCTCCTTCCCTTGCTAGCTCTCTCTGCTTCCGGCCTCCATGATGTGAGAGCAGAATCTCTCCCCTCTTGCTCTCCCTGCTTCCTGCCACCATGCCCTGAGGTCTGTAGATTTCACCTGGCCTAACATGGACTGAACCACTGAAATCCCCAGATCTGTGAACAAACAAATCTTTCTTCTTCTGACTTGTGGTGGTCAGGTGTTTTGGATTAAAGCAGTGAGAATGTGGACTGAAATACTAGTATAGACAGTAGTTATTTATTTGCATTTATTTTGAAATATGTAATCTTGTTTAACATGTAAGCTTTTTAAAAAGCACTGACTTGTTTTTATATAACTTTCAGATTTTTTTCAGAAAGATGAGTGATCCACTTAAAAATAATGATAAGCTTGCATAATTTTATATACATTGTCCTGTTTTGTAGTCTTTCTATTACTTTGGATATGAATGCCTAAATGGTTAATCCCCTCAATCACCTTATACTTTTAGCAGGTTTTAAACTCTTCTGTGTTTCAAAAGTGCATGATATTATAATTATTTGTTTGTCTGGGAGCTTCTCTCAAATGTGAACTAAAGTAACATTCAAGTTTATGTCCTTAGTATTGACACAAAGCTTTTATTTTGCAGAATGTAAAAAATTGCTGAAAGAAGGGAAGGAAGGAAGGAAGGAAGGAAGGAAGGAAGGAAGGAAGGAGAGGAAGGAAAGAGTATGTTTAACTATATTCTTAGTTTTAGAACTTTTAGAGAAGAAAGGTTAAAAAAGGAAAACAATGGTTATATAACAGTAAGATTTAGGGAATCGGTCACATATTCTTTATAATTTAGCTTATTTATTCCTCAAATTAACCTAAAACCCTTATTTTCCCCACTTTACAAGTCAATAAGATGGAAGTTCAGACCATCAAGGAATCTCTCCAAAATCATGTAATAATGAGGGGTTTTGTTGGGATTTGAGCCAATGACTATTTGCCTCCAAACATTCTAAGACTTCCTGTGAGGTAGGTGTTCCTTGAGCAAATATTCTTTTAGATCACTCAATAAACTAGAAACACTTTCAATTTCTATTCTATCTGTCAAATTCAAATAAACCCACTTATTTGACACTATATCCTACTAACATACACACTAATGGGTCCTAGAGAACAAATTTTACTATGCAATTTTATTCCCTCTTGCTCATTAGTGGATTATTAGAAACCATCTGAAGAAAATCCAGGCTCAACATACATATCCAAAGAGAAGTTTCTCTACAAAGTTATAATTGAATACGGATAGATTTATTTTATCTTCTTCCTTATAGTTTGCCACACTTTTTAAATAATCTACCATTGCTTCCATTTATTTTTGCCTCTATGCTGTAGAATTTTAAAACAAAATTCCAATGGTTCAGTACAGCAGTGAAACAAATTTAAATTTAGGCATTAGACTTTTACTTTAAGGTCTGTAGTTCTTTTGAAAGCTTGGAGAGAAGACCTGAGGAATCTGTAGCTCATTTCATTTGAAGAACAAAATAATCTGTCATCTACCAATTATATTGCCATATTTATTTACCATTAATTAATACATTTTTACCAACCAATGCTTATTGAGAAATCCTTCGTTTTCGTGATAAGTGGAATTGTTTATTAAATTTCATTTTTAAATCATTTGTGGCTAGCTTATAAAAATACAACTAATTTTTTACATTGGTCTTGTATCCCACAACCTTGCTGATCATGATTATTAGTGTGTGTGTGTGTGCATACTATAGACTTTTCTATAGGATTATGTAATATAGAAATTAGTAGCTTGAGTCCTTTGTTTTCAACTTAGGAACATTTTATTTCTTTCTCGCCCCAAGAAACATAAAGAAAGACTTGCCCCCATCTATGTAGGTACAAATGACTTATTTGATCCAATAGATTATGTTCAAAGTAATGTATGCAACAGTTACCAAAAAAAAAAGATAAAAGCTCCAATGTGCAATTTCTTTCTCTCTTCCTTTTTATACAATGTTCTGTAAAAATGATAGCAGGGCTATAGTAGAAATTTCCAGTATTTGTGAGTCACATCTCACAGAAATCCTGCCTGTAAGGATCATTGACATTAGTTATTGTTGGGAGAAAATTTGCCACAATTGCTCCAGGATGAGTTTTAAGGAATGTACTTACAAGCAGACATCATAGAAAAATAGAAAAATAACTCATTTTGGAGGACATTCATTTACATTCCCAGATAGTGAAGATGGAGACATCCTCTTCACCAGATTCATCATAGAGTAATAAAGAGAAGAAAACCTCTCTTTCCTCCTTGCAAAGATTTGTTGACATCTCCAGGAAGGGAGATGCCCAAGTTTGGAAGCAGCCCCTGTGTAATATCAAGGTCTCCTAATTTATAAATTCCTCCTCTATAAATATTTTCACTCTACAGGCAAGCAATCCCTAGCCCACATTTTTACCCTCTGGGAAATGGGGCCTCGGCAATGAGTACCAATATGTTTCTATTTCCATAATCTATAAACTACCTAAATCCATTTGGATTCAGTGTCTTACTATCTGAGTCAATGGAAGTGTGGAAAGCCAAAATAACAGTCATGACCATGCTGATGCTAAATGTACGTAGGGTTGTTTCAACTGTTTCCTTCATCAAGTCTCCCCTTTCTCCTCCCCAACTGCATCCCCAAATCTCTTTCACTTTTCTACTGTTCTTTCTCCTCTTTTATCTGAAGTATCTTATGTTTCCCACTTTGTCTCTAGCTTCCACATATGAGAGAAAAACCTATGACCCTATGTGTTCAGAGACTGGATGATCTCATTCAGCATAATATTCTCCAGTTCCACTCATTTTTCTGCAAATGAGATAATTTTGTTCTTCTTAAAGGCTGAGTAAAATTCTATTGTGTGTATATACCAGTTTTGTAACCCATTCATCTGTTGACAGACACCTAGGCTGGTTCCATAGTTTGGCTATTGTGAATTGTGCTGCTCTAAACATAGTTATGCATGTATCACTATAATATTCTGACTTCATTTCCTTTGGAAAGATACCCAGGAGTGGTATGGCAGGATCATATGGGTTCCATGCCCAATTTTCGGAGGAATCTCAAAACTGATCTCCATAGTGGCTGCAGTAATTTGCAATCCTACCAACAGTATATAAGGGTTCCTATGTCCACATATCCTTATCAACATTTATTATTGTTTGTATTCTTGATGATTGCCATTCTAACTGGAATTAGATGGAATCTCATTGTAGTTTTGATTTGCATTTCCCTGATTGCTAATGATGTTGAATATTTTTCATATATTATTGGCCATTTGTATTTCTTTCTTTGAGAAGTGCCTATTCAGTTTTAGCATCCATTGATGATTCTTGCCTGAATATGTTATTACTATGATTACAGAAAAATGGTGATTGTCTATTATGATAATTCTTTATCCTCTATTAAGTGAGCAGCAGCCTACTGTAAGGAAGAGCTTTAACTTGTATTTATTTATTTTTTATTTAATATTTATTTATTATGAGTATAGACTCATACTTTATTTTATTTAGCGATGCATAAGCCATTGCTATAATTACTTAAGTATCCTAAATTTGGCCAATAGAGACCATTTTAGACTCTTTTGATGTGTCCTTCTCTTGTTTATTGTTTTGTTCTGTTTTGTTTCAGTACTAGTTTATGGCAAATGAATCGTGGACTCTGCCTTAGACCTAGAATCTACATTTCCCTAACATGTTCAAGCTCCTTTAAATGAGCAATGATAATTATAAATCAACATATGGCTCGTTTGTTCACTGCTAATATGTCATTGTTGATAAGCCATTTCAGAAGGCAGAAACCCTGAATAGTTAGAGATAAATTACAAAATACTCTGGGATTTGCTTCAAAATAATGTAATTGAGAAGAATAGTTGGTGGAATTAAATACAATGCAAAACTAATTCCAATATTTGAAGTTATTTGATGGGTTCTTGGGATTCATCTATTTTATCTACTTTTATGTACGTTTGAAATTTTTATTAACACAATTTTTAAGTCAACAGCAAAAACAAGAAAACCCAGAAAGAAAAACTTAATTTTTCAATAATAATAGTCTTAAATCTGAAAAGCTATTGAAATGGATGTGTAAGCATTTGGCATTTAGTTCAAATACTAAAAGAGAAAAAATACAACATGGCAAGATTCCACTGTAATTATAAGCAATTTCATCTAATTAATGTAATTTCTTATTAGAATATCCCAAAATTCCTCCTTATGAATCAGCACCAATTATATTCAAATGTATTTAATATTTTGAATTTTTGGCACACATCTTAAATTGGTGTTTAAATTTTGGATTTTGTATAAAATTTCCCTAAACCACAAAAATTCATGCTCTTATTCTTTTCCATCTGCAATTGGGACCTACCCTTCACCACCAAGTATCCATTTTTATTCACTCATAAAATTTCATTTTGTGGTATCTAAGATAGAAACATGGCCCTCCTTTGCAAGTGTATTCTGTACCCTTAAGGCACCATGCTTTGTATTTCATCTCTATTTCTGTCTGTCATGGTCAGATATAGAATGCCCCCTGAAGAGCTCATGTATTAATATTCAGAGTTGATGCAATTAAGTCAAGAGGATTTTAATCTCATCAGAGGATAAATTCATTGTAATGGATTTACCATGGACTGAACCCAAAATCTCCAAAAAACCAAAAGCAAATGATTCTTCCTTCCTCTACATTGTGTACTTACTGACTATACTCTGGCTCACATGTACTTTCTAAACAGTAGGAAAGAGTCACTTTTCCCTTTAGCACTATTATAAAACAATACCCAGAAATTACTCTGTCTCAGACTTTTCTAAATGTTTAAATTTTTTGCTGAATGTCAGGGAACTGTGCTTGGAGGCTCCTTTTGGAATAAATTGGCTTGACTTGAGTTGCATAGAGCCAAACAAAAACAAAATCAAGTCTTAGAATAAAAAGAGTTAGATAGAGCAAAGCATGGTGGTACTCATGTGTAATCCCAGCATTTAGGAGTCTGAGATAAGAAGATTGCAGGTTCAAGGTCAGTCTCAGCAATTTAGTGAGACCCTCAACAATTTAGTGAGACCCTATCTGAAAATAAAAAAATAAAAAGGACTGGAAGTGTAGCTTGTAGTTAGAATTTACCTGGTTTCAATCTCCAGCATCATAAAATTAAAAAAAAAGAGGTAGTGAAAATTCAAATAGTACCAGAAAAATTATATCTGCCATTTCACTCTTTTCAAGCAGCAATATATGTGAGCAATTTATATGTCTAATTTATCTTTCCAAAACTTTTTTATGAAAAATATGACAGCATTATATTTATCAAATTGTATTCCCCATTAATGGTAAGTTAGTTTGTTAGTTTCTGTAACTGCTTAAAGTAAAAATAATCACTGGGAATATAAAATTAAGAGTTATAAATCCTAGAACTTTTCAGTTGATACAATTATAGAATTATCAGTCATTTCCACCATCATATTAAATTATATGATTACAGGAAGGTGTGGTGGTGCACACTTGAAATCCCAGTACTTGGGAAACTGAGAAAGGAGGATGGCATGTTCAAGACCAACCGCAGCAACATAGCGAGGGGACTCTCAGTGACCTGGTGAGACCCTGTTTCAAAACAAAAACAATTTTAAAAAGGTCTGAGGGTTTGTAGCTAAGAGATAGAATGCCCCTGGGTTCATTCCCCAGTATCAGATACACACACACATAAAAATATATGATTACTGCAAAATGATCACAAATAATATGTTATTTAATAAGAACATATTAAATTTTCTCAATACACCCATATGTAGAGTTTATAAACATTTGTTGGACTAAAATTCCATTAATTGAATATCTTTTCCCTATAAAATAATACATCATTAAAACAATGTAAGTAAGGATTATTGGTCTGTCACTGAGATATATTCACAAAAGGTAGAAGCCCATTTGCTGTTAGCTGAAACATGCACAAATATATATCTTCTTCTTTCCACACACTCCACAAACATTAGATTTGTCTAATTGAGAAAAATGTAAAAATCACTGAGTGTGAATAAGAACATCATATGACTTAATGAGCATGGAAACTAAGCAATATTATCGCTGTAGAAATGTTAGGGATTTTTTTTAGGTTTTACATGGTATGGTAGTTTACCTAATATTTCTGGGTTCTATGTTTTTATAATCTGTTCTGTTAAGCATATATTTTTTCATTGGGTAGTTGAAAAACAGTGTTTAGCTTTGTAGTTTGGGTCCACTGGAGAAAATGAGTTCACTCCTACATGAACGAAATATGAGACAGTTTAATAATAATTTCATAGGGAAACCAATCAACAGACAAGAAAACTCTACTTCAGGGTACAAAATAAACTAAAGGTACATAACCAAGCAAAATCAAGGGAAAGTTCTGCACATCCCCAGACCAGGGAGAATCGCAGCATCAAGTTGACTGGGAGGTCCCCTCAGCTGCCCCTCCCGAGTCCTGGTGGGAACAGTCTGGTCCCTAGCAGGACTTCCACTCCAGGGCTGAGGCTTCAGAGAGGTGCCTTTGCGCTCCTCCTTTCATGGGGACAGCTGCCTGAACCTTTTGTGAACCAACCAAGGCAGGCCTTTTAGCAGTTGGCCCAAGGTGGCCAGCCTTGGACCAGTGGTCAAATGTTCCATTCAGCCAGTATTTCTCTGGTGTCTGAGCCTCCTAAGGTCTAAGGTCTAGTCAACAGGTTGATGTATTAAGAAAAATAAAAGAATACATCAAGGCAGCAAAGTAATCAGTATATCTTGTAGCAAACAAAGTAATCAGTATATCCCTAAGCAAGAGGGTATAATGACCTCCCTAGCCCTAAAACGAACTGAGGAAAACAAGGTGGAAAGTTTAAGGAAAAGGAGAGGGAGGTTGAGGGGAAAACGCACATCCATATGTACTCCCAGGGTTCTGACATTTAAAAAAAAAATTCTGTGAGTTTAAGTTAATCAGATTGTGCTATCACACAAAAGAAAACTGTATAACTCAAAGTTTAAAGAAATTAACATAATGCAATTAACATTAGGAGGCTGAGAGAGAAGGATAACAGATTAGAGGCTGGCCTCAGCCTCAGCAATTTAATGAGACCCTCAACAACTTAGCAAGATCCTGTTTTAAAATTAAAAAAAGGCAAAAAGGACTGGAGGTGTAGCTCAGAGATGGAATTCTCCTGAGTTTAATCCCTAGTACTGAAAAAAAAAGAGAGAACAAAATACAGTTGACAATCATATATAATTAAATAATTTGAAATAATTTGAATTAAATTTATTTTATGTTTTTGTTTTAAATTTTTATTTAGATACTGACAATGTAAAGCTTATTAGAAGACATGTTTTTACTTTATCATAAATTTTCTTTGCTAATCTTTTTTGTATATTGCTACATTCCTTCCTAAGTCTATGAAATATCAGGCTGCCTATGATGAAAGAACATCTTGATAAAAACGAAAATATCCAGCCATGGCATATCCCATAGCATCTGGTTTGGGAAAATAGAACCCGTAGTCTAAGCATCTTTGCACATCTGTATGAAACACAGTAGAGTTCGTTTCATTTGTTTGTTTCCTTTTCACAGTTTAGAAAATGAAAGCTGATGCATTTGAGGCATACAATAATGACAGCAAATATTCTAAAGGCATTCATATGCAAAATATTTTAATTGCCAAAGACTTGGAATACATCTTGGCTCACTTACATTAACATTTTTCTTCTCAAGGATTTTACTTCATTTTTCATAAAGTTTGTATTATTAATACTTTGACAAATTTTGCATAACTTTTCTTTCTGTTGATCCCCTGAACAGTAGGCAAATAATGCAGCACGGTCACACTGAAATTGCATTTCATAATTAGTGTTCAGGAACTATGAATGTGCTTAGAAATTTTATATAATAACTGATAAATCAGCAAATGAAGTCATTCCCTTTTAGAGCATCAGGCTTTTGAAATTCTTCAGAAGTTGTTATATGAAACCTGACAAGATGTAAGATTTAATTGATACAAGGCTTCTCTCAGAAAAAAATATTTTTATCTTCAGTATAAAATCAATTGTGAGGATTTTCAATGCTTCTGTTCCCTTTCTTTTGCAGGGAGTTGAAATATACAACTTTCTAACCTCATTTACAATAGGCCATGGGGTCTATCCATCCCATATAAGATAAGCTGAAGAATATGTACAATATAAAGCCACACACAAGTGGTTTTACTGTAGATTTGACTCGAATTTCCTTGTGGATTAATGATGCTACTAATATATATATATATATATATATATATATATATCCATATATAGATATAGATATAGATATAGATATAGATATAGATACTTGGATATCCTTTTCTATGAAGTACCATTTCAAATTTTGGTGCATGTTTCATTGATTTTTAGAAGTTCTTTGTTTATATTGGAGACTATAATTTGCCTTTAACTTTCTTATTTATGAGTTCTAGAACAAAATTATGTCGTTTTCAGGAATAGAAATTTTAATGAAGACCATTTTGTCAATTTTTCTTTTTATGTTGATTTTTATGTCTCCTTTTAAAGAAATATTTTCACTGTCATGAAGATAGTGTCATGTTTTCTTCCAGCAAATTTATTGTTTTTCTCCACACATATACAATTATTATTCATCTTGAGTTAGTTTTTTGTATGGTGTTAGATAAGGAAGAGTTTATCTTTTCTTTGTAGATAAATAAATTGACATAGCATCATTCTTCAGAAGGCCATCCATTACCCACTGAATTCCATTGTTGCCCTAATCTTAAACCAGATGACTTCATATGTGTAACAAAACTCTTGTTTTCTTCATTTGGTCTTTTTTCTATTCTTGCACGTTTCCTTGGTTTTTGCTATATTTTTCAGTGTAGAGGTCCTTGAAGTTTAATGGTTATTTTAAACAACCTTGATATTTCTTAAATTTTATATTTATAGCTAGTTAAAAATACATGGTCTGCTTTACATTAATCTTACATTTGGTGACCGTACTAAATTCACATTTCAGCTCTTTTAGTTATTTTTTATTTCCTCCTTCTGTACTTATTTTGTCTGAGAATAATAATGGTTGTTTTTATTTCTTCAATCATTATATTGTTATTGTTGTTTGTTTCTTCCAAAAGAATACTTATTATACCAGATAAGACATCAAAACAATACTGAATAGAAGTGATCAATATTTAAAGTCTCATTTCAGATTTCAGATACAGAGTATACTATACTTCACTATTAATGTTTGCTGTAGGCTTTGTTATAAATATTCATTGTTAGAATAAGAAAGAATATAAAATACTTCTAATCCAAGGTTTCTGAGATTTTTTAAATCAGATATAGATCTTCATTTTATCAACATTTTGTGTATCAATTGAGACCACCCACTTTATTCAGATGTTATATTAATTAATAACAGTTGAATTTTGAATATTAAATGAATTTGCATAGTTGAAATAAAGCTCATATTTTCACTATAATGTATTCTTTTAACATATCACTGGTTTATTGATAGATTATTTGAGGTCTTCATGTATTGTAATGATAGAAATGCTTTTAATTTTAATTTGAAATATTGGCTTATGTTATCAAGATTAAGGAATACTTATGAAGTAGGTTACAATGCTCCTTTTCCTATTATTTGGAAGTTTTTTGGTAATTTGTTATAATTTATCACATACTTGAAACAGTTCACTTGGGAAAGCAACTATGAAAATTTCCTTCTAAGAAATCTTTAATTACTAATTTTTAAAAAAATAAAGATAAAACTGCATGCTTATCTGATTGGTTATAGTTCTTTTCTAATATGTGAATTTAATGCTACAATTATATTTAAATCATTTATTTTACCGTATCCTAGAAGTTTTGATATGTAATTTTTCTATTTACATATAGCTTTAAATATTTCTACTTTTAACCATATTTTTTGTTTTTGATAATTTGTCATTTAGCAATATAATGATTAATTTTCATGTACTCAGGCATTTTCTTGTTATCATTCATAAACTGATATCTACTTAAATTCCACTGTGGTCAGAAAAAATTTTGCATGAATGCATCCTTTGAAATTCTCTATAGACATATAGAACCATATAGCCATATAGTTCTGCATACACTTTTTTTAAAAATAGTAATGGGGATTGAACCCAGGGACATTCTATCTCTGAGCTACACCTCCAGCCCTATTTAATTTTTATTTTGAAACAGGATCTCACTAAGTTGCAGAGGGCCTCACTAAGTTGTTGAGGCTGGCCACGAACCTGCCATCCTCCTGTCTCAGCCTCCCAAGTATTGGGATTACAAGTGTGCACCACCATACCCAGCTTTTATATACACTTTCTAAGAATGCCTCTTTTCAAGATGCTGGACATAGTAGTTTTATATGGCACTCAGAGAAATTTTGTTCATTGTGAATCTCAAATATCCTGTATATACACGAGCATTTGATTTGATTGTTTTGTCAATTCCTGAGAGAAATTTGTTTAAAACTCCAGATATGATTATAAATTTGTTGCTATGTCCTTGAATTATGTCAGCTTTTGATTAAATAGTTTGAGCTTGTATCATTAGATACATAAATATTTAGACTTGCTTTGTCTTCCTGTAAAATGGACTATGCCATCATCATGAAACATCTTTCCTTATATCTAGCACTTCTCTTTAGCTTTTATTTTGTCTGATATATATATATATATATATATATATATATATTTATGTCTATTATATATATTTATATATATAATGGTTATCTTTAGCTTATATTTTCATATTATATTTATTTTTGCTCCTTTAATGTGAATGTTTGTGTTTTTATCTCTATCATGTTTTATAATTAGCAATCTTGGTCTTGTGAGTACAATGCTTGTTCTTGTGGGTGGGGTGGGGGGTCCAGTTACATTAAACATAACTCCTAAAGTATTTGACTTACTTCAATTTATTTAGTTTTTTCCTTTTTACTTTCCTTGAGAGAATATATTCATCAGTTTTCCTTATTACTATTAATCTCCATTGTTTTATTTTTTCCTTTTTTATCCTTTAGATTATCCTAGAGGTTACAACATATTTCTAAAATGAGTGAAATGTATTTTAATTTATTATCAATTAAAAATGTAAAACCTAGCCGGGTGTGGTGGCGCATGCTTGTAATCCCAGTACTTTGGGAGGCGGAGACTGGAGGATCCGGGTTCGAGGCCAACCTCAGCTCGTGCATGCGCGAGCGTTCTCTCTCTCTCTCTCTCTCTCCCTCCCTGTCTCTCTCTCTCTTTCTCTCTCTCTCTCTCTCTCTCTCTCCCTCCCTGTCTCTCTCTCTCTCTACCTAGTGAGGCCCTCCGCAACTTCATGAGACCCGGTTTCAAAATAAAGTATAAAAAAATAGGGCCGGGGGTGTAGCGCAGAGGTAGAACGCCCCTGGGTTCGATCCCCGGTACCGCAAAAAAAAAAAAAAATGTAAAACCTTATGAATTTTAACTCATTTAATCCCTTTGGACTTTCCTGCTATCATTACTTTATGATTTAGTTCTATGTATCCTTTAATACCCACAAATTATCATTATTATAGTTTTGAACAGTCAATACTCATTTATGTTTCTGTTGATGTGTACTCTTCCTGGAGCCTTCAGTCTATTCCTCAGTACTCTGCTTTTATTTGGGACTTCTATTTGATAAAATTTTTTTTTTCTAATACTCTTTTCAGGGACAGCAGACTAGTAACTAATTGTTTTTCTTTCTCTGAAAGTGTGTCTATTTTACTTTAACATTTTAAAGGTAATTTTTACTTGCTATAGAATGTTAAGTCGGTAGTTACTTTCTTTTCATGGCTTTGCACATGTTTTTCTACTGTCCTCTTTTTTAACCTTAATTTTAATTTTTAATACTTTTATTGGTGCATTCTAGTCTCACATCATAATGTGATAGTGACATACTTGCTCACAGCACTTGGTGAGCTTTCCCCTGGCTCCCTCCCCATTCCCCCCTTCCCAGTACATGATATTGGGATTGGCATTGGTATTCTCACATATGTGCATGTCAATGGAGGCGTTTCCTTCATTAATTCTCCCTCTACTCCCCTCCAGCCTCCCCTAGACCACCTCCCTTGCTCTATTGGGGTTTCTCCTCCATTACCTAAAGTCCCTTTTGTATCCTGATTACTCCCTAGCTTCCACATATATGAAAGAAACAATATGACCCTTCACTTTCTGTGACTGCCTAATCTCACTTAAAATAATGTCTCCATTGTCTTCTGACTTTCCAAAGCAAGTATCATGTGTATGTGCTCATTTAATGGAAATGTCCTCCCCGTATGGGTAATTCTACTTGTTCTGTCTGAAGATTTTCTATAATGCATTTAGGAATGGTTTAGTTTGTAATGGCTATGATTGGAAGGTAAAGATCTTTAATCTTTGGCTTGATATCATTCCTCTGCTGTGGAAAATTATGGCTACTTTTTCACCTACTTCAATCTTGTTCTCTTCAATTGGAGTTTCAATTGCATACAAATAACTTGTTTTGTTTTCATTTTATTTTTTAACTCTGTCCCCTATGGCTCTTATGCTCTTTAATGCATATGCATTTTTTCTATTGGATTATATTTAATAGATTTTAATTCTATAGTAAAAGTGCCCTTTCTTTCATCTATTTTAATGTATTTATTTGTCATATTTATTTTTGAAGTACCTCTATAAATGTACAAAAGTACATGCCTGTAATCCCAGTATGTGGGGGACTTAGACAAGAAGATGGCAAGTTCAGGACAAGCTTGGGCAACTTAAAATAAAAGGCCTGGGGGGTGTAGGTCAGAGATAGAACACTCTGCATCCTATCATCCTCACCACAATAAATAAATGAGTAAATAGTCAAAATCTGGATGTTTTGTGGTTATTTTTCTATGGCCTATATTTTTCTATGTTTTATAATATAGTTGACCTTGTGTTTTTGAATCTTGATAGTTTTCATTAAGTTCAGGATATTGTTTATGGAAAATTATGGTAACTGTGGCTGATGTTATCTGCCTCAAAGAGAATTTGATTTGCTTCTGGTAGACAAAATTGCATGCTTAGCGAATTACAAAGAATATAAGTTCCAAACTCAAGATTTAAATATTCATAGCTTGTTTTGCTTACTTTGGAAAGATCTAGTATGTTTTTCAACATGTGCTATTTCTCCTACTCATCAATGTCAGGATACATATGTTGAAATGCTAGTGATCATATGACACACCTCTTGCCCTCACAATAATTTGGTAGAACCAATGAGTATAGAAGGCTGATCATCAATTAATTATAAAGATTCAATAACACTTTTAGAAATGTTGAAATGGAAATGTTTTAACTGGTGAGGAATTATATTTTTGCCTAAAAATACTGAAAAAGTCAAGTAGTAGATAAATATATAGGAATATATGCAAGACATAGGAATATTATTGCATACAATATATATTTATAGAAATGAGATAACAAAACTGATTAACATAATTTTTTAAGGTATCATTAGAATGTCAACATGATACAGAAACCATTTTTCTTTAAAATTTGCTTCCTCTTCATTGTTCTATTTCTCTTACAGGTTTTTATACACATTTTAAATAATTTATAAATTGCAGACATGGCCAGCAGTTGAGTTAATCCTCTTCAGTTTGGCTTCTTGAGTTCAATGATACAAGTTATTCAACTATGGAGCAGAAAACCATAACTGAGCTTAAAAAATGTGGTGATAATTAAAATGGAAGATGAAGGGGGACAAAAAGTCATATAAATTTACTAATTGGCCTCAAATCTATTTTAGAAAAATTAGTTTAAATCAACTTGTTCTACATTTTTTTGAGCAGACTGAAATGTAGTCTGGTTGTGCATTGCTGATGTTCCAGAGTAAACGAATTCTCTATACTCAAATATGTGGGTTTTTGTAAGTCTGAAATAGTACATAGGCTTTAAAGAGTATTAATTCTAATGAGCAAATGTTATGCAAATGAGAATGAAGTTTCACTCCAATGATTTAAATCTGTTTTTATAACAAATATAAATTTCTTTATTGGAAGAGGGTTTTTAGTATGCTTATCTAAAGCGAGCAGTGCTGCAACTTTACAAAATTTCTCTGCTTTCTCAGTGAGAAAATTACTTCACATTATACTTAAATAGACAAAAGCTCTGAAATACTTGCAAAGCTAAATCTCAAGAAAAGACCATAGAGGAAAAAAGTCCATTTTCTCTACTTGGGCTATAGAGCTCAACTATAAACATTTTCAAACATAAAATTGCCTTGTATTTTGTTTTCTACTAGTCTTGTTCTCAAATATTTGAAATGATTTATTTGCCTATTGGGATCAATGCCTAGAACAAATCTTGCTTTCTATAAGCCCCAAAGTTAAATGGTTATATTTTATAACTCTGAATTATTATAAAAATATTATTAAATGTCTCTAATTTTGAAATTTATGACCTGATTAAATGACTAACTTACAACTTGAATTAGTAATTCGATTTATTCACACTTTAATCATCAGACATTTATTAAACACCTACATCTTCCCCAGTGTCCAAGTGATATTCTGTGAAGTTTTAATCCTATTGTATTAAAACCATTATTTTAATTATAGTAATCAGAGTGGAGAAAATCCAACAGTACTGAAAGGGATATATTTGCTTGAGATTTATAAAATGATAAAATGATTTGCTAAAGGTGAACAACCAAACTACCGAGAGAACATTTCATTAGAAATTATCTTAAGTCTTAATATGTCAAAGGATATTCAAGTAAACTTTACCTCTTTATCCTCTGTATCCAGTCCCCTTTCCTGGTAGAGGTAACAAAATCAATATGTATTTTCTGCTCAAAGGAGGTTTGTATTGAAAGGCCTAAATCCACAGAAACTATGTATGTATCTTAAATTTACTAATAAAAAATACCCAACAAATCTTATTAAGTACCAACAGAAAGAGTGGATAGTGAATTTAAGGATTTCCCCCATCCTAGGAAAGGGTTACAGGTCTGATAGTCCTCTCTGCCACAGGCCTCATGGCCTCTTTCCTAGGAAATTTGGGGAAACCAGCAAGACCAGGAAAGAGTGCATCCTGGACTGCATGAAGATGTTTCTTTTTCCTCATGGCAGAGGGCTTCAAAGAGCAGTGCACTTGGGAAATCAGGTATGAGTAGGATCCATGATAGAGGGTGTTATTTCTTGGGTCTGGAATGTCCCCCAAAGGCTCACATGGTGAAGGTGTGGTGCTAAGCTGCAATGATCAAAGGTAGAGCTTTAGAGAAGTGGTTGGGTTATGTGGGCTCTGACATTAAGAATGGATTAATCGCCGGGCATGGTGGCGCACACTTGTAATCCCAGTACTTGGGAGGCTGAGACAGGAGGATCAGGTTCGTGGCCAGCCTCAGTTACTTAGTGAGGCCCTCCACAACTTAGTGAGATCCTGTTTCAAAATAAAGAATAAAAAAATAGCCAGGCATGGTGGCGCATGCTTGTAATCCCAGTACTTTGGGAGGTGGAAACCAGAGGATCCGGGTTCGCTGCCAGCCTCAGCTCGCTCTCTCTCTCTCTCTCTCTCTCTCTCTCCCCCTGTCTCTCTCTCTCTCTCTCTCTCCTTAGTGAGGCCCTCCGCAACTTTGTGAAACCCGGTTTCAAAATCAAGTATAAAAAATAGGGCCGGGGGTGTAGCGCGGAGGTTGAACACCCCTGGGTTCAATCCCC